>PVKU01004926.1:0-134806 GCA_004027475.1 Anoura caudifer
TTTCTATGGGGAACAGGTTTCAAGGTGGGGCAGAGCCAAAGGAAGGTGGCCAGGTTACTTCTCTCTCAAAGGTCACCATATTCATATTCATTTGCTTTGGGAGATTCCAATGGTGACAGTGTAACATCTACCACAACTGGCACTCTGCGCTCAGATCTATACCAGCGTTTCACAAGCTTCAGGTTTCCTGATCCTCACAGCAACCCAGGAGAACTGCTCTGACACTGGAGAGGAAGTGTGGTGGAGGGTTGGTCCCTCCCCTCTGAACCCGAAGTGCTTGGATTTGAATCCTGGGTCTACCATGAATGCCAGATACTGTGTGAACTCAGACAAACCATTTGAACTCTATGGGCCATAACTTTCTCATGTGTAAAATGAAGTCACAGTGCCTGGTCCCCTGGAGTTGTGTGAAATAGATGATTTAATAATGTTTGGTACATAACAGCTCAACAGCTGCTGTTAGTTGCTTGACTTTAGAAAATAATTGATTGTGCACACACACACACACATCCTGACAATCATCTCTAATAACATTTCCCAGCAGACGGGTTAGATATGGATGGAATAGGGACTCAGAAATTTTCTGCTATGGACTAGGCAATCCCATTAACCCACTCAGAGCCCTTGGAGGTAGGTGTAGTCCACAATTTACAAATGGAAGAGATTATATTATCTTCTCATGGTCACCATTTTGTCTATAAGAGTCATTTCAGCCAGGTCTCTCTAAACTCAGAGCCTACATTTGTTACCTTCTCCTTCACCTACTTTCTCCAGGGAAGGAGAAATCATGCACTACCATGGAGAACATAAGTCAGTGAGACTTTTCTTAGGGACTTGGGGGTGCATCTCTATTTTTTCCTCATCTCTATACTCTGGTAGAACCATAATTTTTCCCTTTATTATCAGCAGTATGAAAATCCTACCTTATTTTATGTGTGTCCTAGATGTGCAGCTCCTCTTTGGGAGTATTAACAAAATGAACTGAAAGTCTCAGGCAAAGCAAGTCTTTGACGATGCCACTAGGTGCACCATTATGACATTCCAGCTCCTTCCTTAGACAGAATGGGTCCAGAGTTCCTGAGAGTCACCTTGTGGGCGCCTCTGGTTCATGGGCATTTCTGAGGTAGGAGGTGGGTATACTTCCTTTTTGGTCCAGTACTTTTCCATCACAGCAGCACTGCCACATGGTGTGGTGGGAGGAACACTGGGCCAGAACTTTCACCTCAAGCTCCATACTTAGAGCCTCATTTACTTGGTCTGGCTTGAACTGGCTGTGTCATTTGTTCTTGACCATGTCATATTGCCTATGTTTACCCATCTTTAGAAGAAAGTTTTCAAATTCTAAAGAATTTCAGATTTCTAGCACAATTTATAAATTCAATGATCCTAATAAAGTAATAAACAAATGCTTGCATAGTGCTTAGTGGTACTGGTCTAAGCATGTGTCAACCTGTATCTCACAAGAACCCCATGAAACAAGTACAATTATGACTGTTCTACAAATGGGGAAACTGAGGTAAAGAGGGGATAAAGAATATCCCCATAGTTAGACAGTTAATAACAAGTAGAGCTGGGATTTGAACTCAGATAATCTGGATACAGGAGCTCTGCTGATAATTTCTATGTGACTGGCTGCTAGAGTAGAAACAGGTTCCTTTAGGTTTGAATTAAGATGGGAAAATTTCCTTCTTATTAAACTAAGAGCTGATGAAGAGAACTGTCTCCCTGTATACAATTTCTCTCCTTACTCCTATACTGTTCAAATAATTTCAGGGTTCTAACAAACCCATCACACAATTTTTTACGTTGGGAAGATTTTTAAATGCTGGCCTCCCACCCACCAATCAGACATCTGTTACTAAAGTCCATGCCACTTGGTTGGATAAAAGAAATACCAGAACAACAGGCTGCATCCACAGGTGTGCAAAGGAACAATTGGGCAAAGATTTATACAATTCCACATGATAGCACTTATGTTTCTGGTCTTCATAGAGCTAGCATACTCCAAACTTCTCAATCACAAAAAAAGGCATACTTAAAGGAATTAATTCTCAAATTTTTATCATTATGAATTCTCTCCAATGTTTATGATTCTTTTCTTCATAAACCTGTAGATTTTTTGAGGGCTTTGTGTTAGCCAAGTAGGCTACAATTAAATAATACTCAATTTTCCCTTTACATTAATCAAGTCCTATATAATTGCTAATTAGAAATTCTGAGTAATATAAGATAGCCAGAGATACTATACCAACATAATACAATTCAGCCAAATACCTAAAAACCCAACACGTTTAGAGCTATGAAAACTCACTTCGGTAAATGCATGGTCTCTGTCAGGCTCTCTCAGGCTGTTTTTGTTTGCTTTCTTTTGTTATGTTTGAATAACAGCCAGTACCTGCAACATAGTGAGCACCAGGAATTCTGCCAGGCAGTCTGCATGCTCTGTGTTGAATGCTTTCACTGTACCACAGTGAAGGTATCACACTCCTTTCAGTGATGGAAAGACCAGAGAGGCTAAGAAATATGCCCAAGGCCAATCACAGGATAGTGCCAGGGTCCACTTGATTCCAGGGCCATCAGACTTAAATTCTGCTGTTTTACCCATTGTATTTGTGGCTCTCTTCCTGGACCCTTTAAAAATCACTCAGGCCCAGACTTTCTCACAGACCAGGTATCAGACTTTAAACAGCCTCCTTCAGTAATTCTAATATGTAGCCGGGCTTGAGGCCATTAAATGACTGAAAGCTCCTGAGCTCTGGTGCTGCTGTCTCCACTCTCAGGCAGCCAGGAGCCATCTCAGAGCCCATCCCACAGGAGAAGGTGCTGCAACCTAGAAAGTATTCTAACCACCAGCCCATCAATTTCCTAAGGAAACGGATGGCATGGACTAAGACTTGTGTGTGAGGATGTTCATTCACTGCCACACTACTTATAGCAGCCCCAAATTAACCCAAAGGCCCAATAAGAAACTAAAAGAAGAAACAAAAGAATGTCATATGTCAGATGACTATGCATCTTCAAAATATGTAGATTACTTAAAGAAATGAAATATCAATCAGGAAGTGTTGTTGAAAAATAATGTGCATAGAAGAACCCTACTAAAATTGTTTGATAACACCTTCACGTGGCTCCAAGAACAAAACACTCTAAAAATACATCAAGGAATCCTGCTCCAGCTTCTGTCCCTACCTCCCCAACCTCTTACAGGTCACACTTCTGTTTCTTGGGCATTCTTCTAGGTTTTATTATGCAGCTATGAATGTACATATATCAATACATATGCATGTGTCTATATATTATAATTTCCCCCTTTAATACACAAATGTAGTAAACAATATACATTATTCTGCACTACTACTTTTACTTACACATACTAGTGCTCTTATGTCAGTGTACGAGGACACTTAGCTGTATATTTACCTTGGAATATACAATACTTTGTAAAACCATAGGCATAGTCATAAACATGAAGCAAAATGTTCAATATATGGGAGTTGGGTAAAAAAATAAGTGATTGTGTATTTTTCTATTTTCTCCAATGAATCTTTTAAAAGTAAAATATTTTATATATTGGAGTTAAAACAACATCTCATTTAAAAGTGGGAAGATTTTATTTGTTTGCAAACAGCTTCAGGTTCTGTGAAACAGGTTCCTTTGGAAATCAAGTAGAGGTTCTCATTTAGAAACAAAATAAGACCAACAGATACAAGAAACATCAAATATAATTTGATCTACTCCTTGTTTTTCATTAATTTGGTCAGACTTCTTAAGGTCAAGTATTTGGCCTTGTATGTAAAGCAACAATTTTCAAGTGGTGTGCCACAAGAATTTATAAAACATGCAATACCTGACTTGTTCATTCAGGAGCAATGAGCTCTTTTCCTTAGATTGTCATTTTAAAAAAAAAGAAAACAGCCAATTGAACAATAGCACTCTGCCGTGAATGCCCTATCTTGAACCATAAATATATAAATCATATAACAGACTTGCATCTTATTGGTTATGTCACATAATAAGGCTGTGTCTGATTGGTTAAGTCATAGTACCAAAAATCCTCATCTACAAGTATAGCCCCATATTTTTTGAAAAGTCACTCTGAGCACTATAAGTAGGCAATTACTATTATTGTTTTTTGGTAAATCAATCAAAATTATATGTATTTTTGTCAGATCAATAAAATTATAGTTTTTGGTATGCCACAGATTTTTAATAGTTTATGTGTGCCATTAGATGAAGAAGGTTGAAAACCTCTGACTTAGTGGAAACTATTTCTGCATTGGGAAAGGTAGGAGCATAGAGGACACTCGAAAATCACTAAACACTTTGTGCAGCCAATTTCACAGAAGTAGCATTTCCTGTCCCACCAAACTTCTTAGCAACTTCCTTCCTCAGCTCAAACTGGGCTGCTCTGAAACAGGCAGTAAGGGAGGGAGAGTAAATGTAGTAGAGGTGACAGTGGCTGGTGGGAGGGTGCTGCTGTGTGGTGCTTTAGTTTCTCAGGCTTCTTTTGTC
Source organism: Anoura caudifer (assembly GCA_004027475.1). NCBI lineage: Eukaryota > Metazoa > Chordata > Mammalia > Chiroptera > Phyllostomidae > Anoura > Anoura caudifer. Next base: position 4,513 of record PVKU01004926.1, read on the forward strand.
GAGGTGCTCTGGCAATGTGGTTGATTCATGGAAAATGCTCAAAGTCATACCAGCCCTTACCAGTTAGGTCTGTGCAAGCAGTGATTTGGGTAGTATAAGAAAAAATAAGGGCAGTTAAACCACAACCAAATTTGTTCATGTTGGAGAGACCACAGGTAATGTAAAGAAAATAACCTTTTACATACACATGGAGGTGGTTATTTGCAGACATATTCTTAGGCTGTGGGTAGGGGTTCCCCACTTTTTTAATCCTCACCTGAAGATATGTTTATTGATTTTAGAGATAGAAGAAGAGAGAGAGAGAGAGAGAGAGAGAGAGAGAGAGAGAGAGAGAGAAAGACAGAGAAAGACAGAGAGACAATGATGTGAGAGAAACATCCACCCCTTTCCTCCCAAATGTGCCCTGACCTGGTATTGGGCTCAAACCTGCAAACTTTTGGTGTTTGAGAACAATGGTCCAAGCAACTGAGACACCCAGCCTGGGCTCTCCACTTTTTATATGCAAAGTTGGCTTCAGTTGGCTACCATGTGAGGTGGAAATCTCATGCCCAGGACTGTTCAGATGCTGCACCATCAGTCCAACATGAACCTGGCTGGGAGGAAAGAGCAGACAGCACTAAGCTAACCCTGAACATTACACCAAATATCTCTGCTTTTCCATGGAATTTGATTTACTGAGGCTTGTGCCTTGAGTTTCATTTTCTCAGTGTGGACAGGGTGATCCAAGACCCATGGCTGTGAACTTCATGGCATGGACAGACTGTAGATGTGGGCAACAGGGATGAGCTTTTTCCTTCACAGGAACACAGAGATGCAAGGCCCTAATTTCAACTGTTACTGAGTGTCATATACTGAATCATGTAAGTCCCTCTAAAGGGACAAAAAGACTTCAATGTCAACCTGAGCAAAACTTAATAGAGGATATGAACATCAGATAAAAGTGTGATTGGGGTCAAGTAGAAGAGGGCTGTTCAGCAATGTGAACATAGAGGCCAAATACTCTCACCCATAGCCCACCCTGGCATAATACAGAGTGGGTGCCTAGGCCCTGGGCTCAATCTGTGCAGTCCTGGGAGAAGAATACCTCTGTTGTGCAGATCAATGCTTCAGGCCTTCATAGTCTGACTTCATGACACATTCATGTCAAATACTTCATTCTTCTTAGTCTGTGCTCTGAGAGAGGCCACTTCTTGGAACCTCGTTTTTTTACGGTGATTGGCCTTATCCCACTGCTTCAACCCAGGGTGTTTGAGTGACAGATATTTCTGAGGTTAAATTAATACAGTGACATCAGCTTAGATATCAACTGAGCACTTGGTGTGTATGTGAGTCCACTCCCAAGACAAAGCATTCTCACCATGATAATACTATTGATTTCCTTAGGTTCTAGTCCCAAGGCCACCCTGGAGCTGTCCATCACTGTTTCGCCACCATAGGAAGCTCTTCCTGGTTAAGCTCCAGCCCTGCTCAGTAAGCCTTTGGGAGGCATTTCTGTCATTTGGCCCAATCTTTTTTCTTTGTTTTTTGAAAAAAGATTTTATTTATTTATTTTTTAGAAAAGGGAAGGGATGGAGCGAGATAGAGGGAAACATCAATGTGTGGTTGCCTTTGCTCATCCCCCTCACTGAGGTCCTGGCCCCCAACCATGGCATCTGCCATAGACTGGGAATTGAACCAGCAACCCCTAAGTTCACAGGCTGGCATCCATTCCACAGAGCCTCACTAGTCAGGCCTGGCACATTTGTAGAACAAGTATGCATGGAGTTGATTTGATCTGCACAAATGGCCAGTTCCCACCCAAACCAGCACCATTACCATGATGCACAGAGTTTTTCTTAAATGACACATGAATAAAAGAAAGCAAATAGACATGCTGCCTTCCTATGAAGCATTAATATAATAATTCACATTTAAAATATAGCTCACAATACAATTTAGCTTACTTTAATTCAAAGTAGCTAAACACAAAGGGAAATGATGACAATGATTTCATAGTGTGGTTTCACATAAGATGACTCAGACTACTTCAGAACCAGTCTGCTAAGGGAAAGATACTATTGGGTTGGCTGAAAAATCCATTTAGATTTTTCTGTTAAATAAAAGACACAGTTTTCATTTTCACCAATAACTTCATTCATTTGGAAACTTTGAGTCTGTCTGCCATCTCCTGAATGCTAGAACATTGACCATTCTCAATTAATGTCTCAATTTGCTCACTATCAACCTCAACTTGTCTACCCAACCATGAAGCATCAACCACTGAGAAATCTCCAGTATGAATCTTCACAAACCACTTTGGACATGTTCGATCAGTCACAGCACCTTCCACATTCTGCACAAATCTTCATTTTGAATTTCAGTTGTGTGTTTACCTTTCTTGAAATAATAAAGCATGATATGCTCAAAATGTCATGTATTTTCTCCATTCTTCAGTATTGGAATAGCTATAAAAAATAAGTCTTTTTTTAAATACACGTTGAAATGACAGCTGTCACAATGCAATCTATCAAAATTGTTTCAGATGAGGTAAACACAACTAAAAAACACTAAAGTTAAACTGAAATTTTTGACAAAAGCAATATTTCATGACAAAAGTAATCCAAAATGTCTGGTGACATTTTATATCTATTTATAACCCCCCTTGCTCCCCTTTGGGAATTCCAACACTTTTGGCCAAATTCATAATTCAAAACAAGAAAAATAAAACTAGTAATTTTAATAGGTGGGATTTTATATCATTTTAAGTTGCACAAAAATACATTTGCATGAGCTAAAAAACACAAATAAAATATAAAATGTTAAAAAGAAATACAAAAGAAATGACATGACACAAAATAATTCTATTCTGTGAATTCAAATAAAAGATATTTTGCTTACTAAAAACATTACTATAATATATTAAGGAGTCTGTTGCTAGGAATACAACATAAGATCTTTCTGCAACTATTCATTACAGATCAGATTCAGTCCCACTGAATTTAGGATGGATCATTACGTTATCTCACCTGCCACAAGCAGATTACTAAGTGCATGTGAATATGGTACAATGTCTATGAGGTATTACAATACATGGATTCTTTACTCACCAATCAATCAAGTCAGCAGTGGATGTCATCACTTCAGCTTTCCATAGGGAGAACCCATCTCCAGTCCTTTGTGCCCTACAGTCATTTACATTAGGAGTTTTTCACATTTTGGAAAAGAGAAACACAAACATATTTGAGAAGTAGTTTTACAAGGAGATATGCTATACTTTGCCTTATGTTTTTATCACAAAGTCTGTGTACAGAAGATGGGCTGTGTTACAAACACTTAAAGGGCAATTGGTGCGGACTCAAGACTTTATTTCAGAGCATTTTAGAAAAGATCAATTCTTCACATGCCCACATTTGAAACAGGTTATAAATAATATAGGCTGTATGGCCACAATTACATAGGTTACAAACACAAAACTAAAAGAAAACCAATTAAATTGTCAAACACTGATACTGCTGAATAGTTTGAAGAACCACAATCTTTTATTTTGTTCTTCACACATTTTTATAAAAAACATGCATTACACTCATGATCAGGCACAAGAAAACAAAAGGAGCAATGAGAGGACAACGGTAGTAGTTAAGGATATAACCTATTCCCTCACAAGTGCACACAGTGCTGCTGGACTCTTCTCAGATAATGCGCTTTTCTACTGAGAATGTCTGCCTGGATTGTAGCCAAACATAAATCTGCTACAGGAGAATGCAAGGCCAAGAATCTTAAGAAAAGATTGTGTCCCACATATTAACTTCATAAATGTCAGAGTTAAGGTTGAGTTTGTGATAAAATACATAAACAAAGGCTTCACTTTCCAGCCTATTAAGCTGCTGTAAAGCATATGGGCTGGTTGAATGGCCTTCTTCTCACACTGACAGGAGTCTGAAAAAGATGGTCATGCAAACTTCCTGGTTCTGAGCTCACTTTCCACCTGTCAGGTTAACAGCATTTGAGCCACAAGCTGACATGTACTGGAACTACTTGGGAATCCTATAAAGACAAACTTTCAATTAAAATGATAACATCTGTGCTTTTCATAATTTAAAATTGAATGCTAGAACTGTTGGACAAGATGGAGGCATAGGTGCACAAACTGTGCCTCCTTGCACAACCAAAATTAAGGACAACAAAGATTTAGAAACAAGAAAACAACCAGAACTGATAGAAAATTGAACTGTATGGAAGTCCAACAACCATTCATCCAGACGGTAAGAGGGGCAGAGTCATGACAGGAAAAAGTGGAGGTTGGTGGACACGAGCATGCAGAAAGCAGTGGCCGGCAGATCCCAGGGGCACAGGCAGTGGCTACCACACCCGGTGGTACCGGGTGGGCACCGGGTGGCAATGGTGCAGAACCAGTGATGCTGTACAAGGTGGCTGGCTGACCAGGTGGACCCACATTTGCGTTCAGATAATCCAGGCTAAGGGGAAGGCGGAAGAGACTGGAATCCAAGAGAGAGTGGAGCAAGCACCATTGTTCCCTCTTGGACCCCACCCCCACATACAGCATCACTACCCAGCAGCTGAGCTGACCGACCCTGGGGAACACCTAAGGCTCTGCCACTGACTATGTAACAGCTGCTACCAGACCAAAAAAAAATAATAATAACCCCAAAAAAATTACAAATGGGAGAACAAATCAAAGTCCCAGAGCCAAACCATCTAAGCCACCAAGAGATAGTCAATCTATTAGATGCACAGTTCAAAGCCCTGGTTATCAGGATGCTCACAGAATTGGTTGATTTTGCTCACAAATTAGATGAACAAATGATGGCTACCATAAGTGAAATGAAGGAAAATACACAGGGTACCAACAGAGATGGGAGGAAAACTGGGACTCAAATCAATGGAGTTTAGCAGAAGGAAGAAAGAAACAACCAAACAGAAAAGAAGGAAGAAACAAGAATTCACACAAAAATGAGGAGAGGCTTAGGAACCTCCAGGACATATTTAAATGTCCCAACATCTGAATTATAGGGGTACCAGAAGGGGAAGAAGAAGAGCAACAAGTGGAAAACTTATTTGAACAAATAATAAAGGAGAACTTCCCCAATCTGGCAAAGGAAATAGACTTCCAGGAAGTCCAGGAAGCTCAGAGAGTCCCAAAGAAGCTGGACCCAAGGAGGAACACACCAAGGCACATCATAATTACATTAGCCACGATTAAAATGAAGGAGAGAATTCTAGAAGCAGCAAGGGATAAGGAGACAGTCACCTATAAAGGTGTTCCCACTAGACTGTCAGCTGATTTCTCAAGAAACTTTACAGGCAAGAAGGGGCTGGAAAGAAGTATTCCAAGTCATGAAAGTCAAGGACCTACATCCAAGATTGCTCTATCTAGTGAAGCTTTCATTTAGAATGGAAGGGAAGATAAAGTGCTTCTCAGATAAGGTCAAGTTAAAGGAGTTCATCATCAGAAAGCCCTTATTATATGAAATGTTAAAGGGTCTTATCTAAGAAGAAGAAGATAAAAAATATGACAGTTAGAAGACAGCAAACTCACAGATGTTAACAAACACACCTAAAACAAAAGCAAACTAAACAAATAAGTAGAACCAGAACAGAAACATAGAAATGGTGATCACATGGAGGGTTACCAACAGCGGAGTGGGAGGAGGAGAAAGGGGTACAGAGAATAAGTAGCATAGATGGTAGGTAGAAAATGGACAGGGGGAGGGCAAGAATAGTATGGGAAATGTAGAAGCTAAAGAACTTATGACACATGGACATGAACTAAAGGGGGGAATGTGGGTGGGAGGGGGTGTGCAGGGTGGAGGGGAATGATGGGGGAGAAATGGGACAACTGTAATAGCATAATCAATAAAATATATTTAAAAAGTAAATGCTAGAAAGGACTTTTGATTAAAGTGAAGTGAGAAATCAAAGAATCTCCTTGAAAAACAACTAAAAAACTGGACTAGATGAACAAGACTCACTACTTCAGCACTCAGAAAGTGACCAAAGGTGTATAACAACCTGAAAGTGTTGATGTTGCAAAAGCAGCAGAATTCTGGGATCAACAACAGTATTTTTGCTTGGAGATTCTCCACTTCCTCCACCTCCCACCTCCTTGTTTGATGGGCATGAAAGGTCTTCCAGGGTAAGGCGGACAGTGAGGACTGGCAGCAAAATTTCACAATTGACGGGACCTCACATAATTTGTGATGGGGATTAATGCAATGGTGAACTGACAAAATCAGTTGTGTGTGAGCAGGAAGGGCCAGAGGCTCTGCTGGTTTGAGGTTGAGGTCATGGCTGCAGGGAGCATATGCTTGAGTAAAGTTGTATGTGTGCTGAGTGAACCCAAAAGAGCCCCAGGTAGCCAAATACTCCTGGTCAACCCTGAGGCTATGAGCATTCACAGAAGAGACATGAAAATACATAGAAGAAAGTACCAGCTGGGGAATACTTTAAATAGCTTGAAGTTTGAATGTGCTACACAGTACATACCCATGTCCATTTGGCAGAAGATGGGAGACTTAATCAACATGCTAGATCACAATCTTGTCCATCATTGGCTACCACTAACTATGTAGGCAAAGAGGTGAACCCATGAAGCTATGTTTAAAAAATAAAGCATTAAAAAAATAAAAAAATATGAAGACAAAGTAGCAGTTGCACACCACAGAGAACATATTTCAGAGTTAGCCCAGACAATTTTTTAAGCAAATATACATTAACGATAGCAACTTTGAGGGGTAAAATGAGGAACTACAGATGAGACAACATATTTTGAACAAAATCTGTTTCAATAAAAAATTACAATACTGGAAAAGAATCAGAAAAGTGTGACTATCTTCAGGAAAAAAAATAAAAATAAAAGCCACAACTCAATACAAACCATCCCTGAGTGTGTCCATATGTTTTATTTAGCAAACCATAACTTCAAAGCAGCTATTTTAAGTATGAAATTTATATTTAGAAATGGGAATGTATAGATTTACATATCAAGGAACTATAGACCACTGTGCTTAAAAAATTACAGGAAAATTACAAATCAGCAAATACAGATTATCAAGGAGACAAAAATTACAAAATGATAAGATTACAAAACAAAATATGTAGTAGCGTAGTATAATAGCTAAAGTGAACTACCATATTTTTCATACTATAAGTTGTAATTCCCCCCAAATTTGGAAGGAAAAGGGGGGTGCATCTTGTAGTCCAAACGTAGCTTACCTGGCTCGCTGTTGGGGGGGGGGGTGGCGGTGGAGCAGGGTCACAGGTTATCCAATATTTTACCACATTTTTTGCTTCAACATTTTTTTTTCCTATTTTCCTCCTCTAAAACCTAGGTGTGTCTTATGGTCTGGTGCTTCTCATAGTTCTAAAAGTATGGTATTCATTATAGAGGGTGTTGAGAGAATGTTGAAGTTGGGAAGAGACAGAATCTGTAAACTTGATGATAGAGCAATAGAAGTCAGCCAATCGGAATAACAAAGAGAAAAGGACAGAAGAAAAATTGAACAGAAGATGTTGCAAGATGGTGGTGGAGTAAGCAGATATATGATGTACCTCCTCTGCAAACCACACTGGAAATAAAACTACAGAGGGGAAGTCACCTGGAATAAACCGAAAACTACCTGAAAAGAGACTTTTAACCAAGAATGGGCAAAACCACCTCAAGACCAGTAGGAAAGCTGAGGTGGTTACAAAGGCTGGCCAGTTCACATGGACAGTTGGCTGAGGCAGTGGTGCAGCTGTGGGGGTTCCCCCTTCAAAGGAGAGAAGCAGGACCACGAACCTGGCTCCCAAGCACATGGCTCCATTACCTGGATCACCTAACCACATAGCGTTCAGAGGTGAAAAGCCAAAGAGGTTTTTCTTTGCTGGGGAGGGATGAGACACAATGGAGACAAAGCCAGTATTTTTTTAAATTTCTTAAAGGGGCCAAAGCACAGTTTTGGTGTGCACAACCACTCACACTGGGGCCCAGGGAAGAGGAAATGGCCTGGACTAGTGCTGCAAGAGGAGATTCTGGAGTGGGAGGCACTGGAGAGAGATGTAGAGGAGCGGCTGGGGGTTTTCTGTGCCAAGGTATGCTTGGATCCCACAGCAGCCATCTTTCTTGAGAAGAGCAAGCCCCTCCCAGGGGAAAAGCAATTGTCTTATCCTGTAAGATACTGTTGACCCCACCTGCATCATTTTTTTCTTTTGTTTTGTTCCATTTTTTGTTTTGTAAGGTTGGGTTTTTTTCTTTTCTTTTTTTTTTTTTTTGTTTTCTCCCATCCTGCATCTTAACCTCTACCGAGGAAACAGTAACATTCACAGACTTAGTATGTGTCAGAGACCAGCTGTAGGGCAGAGCCATTCCATATACTTTTCTAGGAAATAGACTGGCACATCCCCCTAATGAATGACATAGAAACACCCTCCAGGTTTCTGGCAGATACAAAATCTGAGCTCTGGAGACCCCACCAATTAGCCTATTAGGGGCCCCACACTGCTGAGTAGAGGGAAATAATCTCGGACAAAGTCAGAATAGTGGCTTGGGAAGCAACGGAACACACCCACATCTTCCCTGAGGTCTTAAAGGCATCTGCCACAGGGGAATCTGGAATTCCATCGCCCCAGTTCCACCAGAAGCCCTCTCAGAAACAGTCAGGTCTTAGACTAGTCTAAGACTGACAGCAGGCCAGATGGCAGACATAGGCAGAAATGGATCCTGTGGTGACTTGGGACATTTGCTGACATACCTGTAGACCCAGTGCTGATAAAACTCAGCTTTGCAGAGCAGCTTGGCCCATCCTGGGTGCAACTCTGCTGAGAGAAATTCTACCTTGTTCTTTTCAGTATTTTTGTTATTTTTTTCTTTTTCATAGCCCTTTATTATTTTTCTATTTTTCTTTTTCTTCTATTTTTGTTGCTCTATTTTTATAGCTCTTATTCTACTCTTACCATTGATTACACCATTGTTTCCTTCTTCTTTTCATTTTTATTTTTGTTATTCTTTGTCTTTCTTTGTCTCTTTTTCCTGTTTTAGTTCTCTTACCTTTTCTCCTCCCATCATATTATTCATATTAGTTCATCATTCATAATAGTTCTCTTCCCTTTTCTCTTCTCATAATCACTTTTCTTTCCTTTGGTCTTCTTTTATACTATTTCTTCTTGTTTTATTTTCCATTTTCTCTACTATTCTATTTTCATTATACTTTTATTACTCTTTGATCATTTTGTCATTGGTATTGCTATTGCTGTTGGGGAGGTTACTAATTTTGGTCTTTTTTTTTTTTTTTTGCATTGTTTTGCTTTGTTCTGTCAGTTTCTCTACAACAGCGTATAAGACATAGAGGGGGTTGAGCCTGTCAGTCAGCCAGCCTGTGGGAGATCCCACCAACATATGGGCCAACAACATTCAAGGCCCATTTACAACAGGAAAGCCTACATAACACACACAAAGAACATTCTTACAGCATCCAGATCAGGAGATCAAACGAGACTGTATCCCTGGGTCCCACAGAACACCTGTCATATAAGGCTACCCCACAAGAGAGGTAGTCAAAGAAAATCTATCTAATATATAGAATCAAACAAAAAAGACAGCTAAAATGGGAAGACAAAGAAACAACTTCCTAACACAAAGAGGAATCCCCAGAAAAAGAGCTAAATGAAATTGAGGCAAGAAAATTATCAGTCATGGAATTCAAAGTAATGGTTATAAGGATGTTTAAGGAACTTGGGGAAAAAATCCAGCATGAAAAAGGACATAGAAGATATGAATAAAAATGAGATGGAAATGAAGAATGAAATATCAGAAATGAAGAATATACTATAAGGAATTAAAAGCAGGCTGGACAAAGCCAAGGTATAGATAATCAACAATTTGCAAGATAAGGTAAACAAAAACACCCAGTTAGAGTAACAAAATGAAAATGGACTTAAAAAAATGTGGATAATTTAAGGGAGCATTTTGACAACATGAAATGTAACAATATTCACTTATAAAGATACCAGAAGGAAAAGAAAGGAAACAAGGCATAGAAAATCTGTGAAATAATAATGATAGAAAATATCATTAACTTGGTGAAGGAAAAAGTCATGCAAGTTCAGGAAGTGCAGAGAGTCACAATGAAGATGAAACCAAAGAGGTCCACAACAAGACACAAAAATTAAAAGTTTAAACACAAAGAGAGCATCTTAAAGGCAGCAATAGAAAAACAGTTACCTACAAGGGAGCTCCAATAAGGCTGTCAGCTGTTTTCTCAACAGAAACACTACAGACCAAACAAGACTGACATGAAATGTTCCCAGTAATGAAAAACAAGTACCTGCAACAAGGACTACTCTAACCAGCAAGGCTTCCATTTAAAATGGAAAGTGAATTAAAGAACTTCTCAGACACAAAATGGCTAAAGGAGTACATTTCAATAAAACCAACATTGGAAGAGATGCTTAAGGGACTGCTTTAAGTAGAAGAAGAAATATAGACAGAAAGGAGCACAGGAACAAAGGGGAAAATGGAATGAATAAGTACCTATCAATAATAATATTATATGTAAATGGATTAAATTCTCCATTCAAAAGGCTTAGGGTAATTGAATGGATAACAAAACATGACCCGCATATACACTTTCTACAAGAGAACCATCTCAGAACAAAAGATTTACATGGGCTAGAAGTGAAGGGATAGAAAAATATTCCATGCAAATGTGGGCAAAAAAACTACATAGCAATACTTCTATATGACAAAAAGTACTTCAAAACAAATACCTAACAAGAGACAAAGGTGGTCACAACATAATACTTAAGAAGTCAGCCCAACAAGAGGATATAACATTTGTGAACATATATGTACCCAATGTAAGAGAACTTAAACATATAAAGAAAATCTTGGGGGACTTTAAGAAAAAGATCAACATCAATAGAATCATTATAGGGGATTTTATAACCCACTGAAACAATGAACAGATTTTGCAAACAAAAATCAACAAGGCTATAACAGCATTAAATGACACACTAGTTCAAATGGACTGAACTGACATTTACAGAACATTTAACCCCAAAGAAGCAGAATATGCATTTTTCTGAAATGCATATGGAAATTCTCAATGATAGAACATGTGGTAGGACACAAAATAAGCCTTAACAAATTCAAAAAAATTGAAATCATATCAAGCAACTTTCTGGATCAAAATGCCTTGAAACTAGAAATCAACCTCAAGAAAAGAACTCAAAGACATTCAGATATGTGGAGGCTAAATAACATATTATTAAATAATGAACAGGTTAATAATGAGTTTGAGGAAGAAATCTAAAAGTACCTGGAAACAAATGAAAATGAGCACACAACAAACCTATACCTACAAACACAGGCCTACCTAAAGAACATAGAAAAGTCTCAAATAAACAACCTAACTCTATACTTAAAAGAACTAGAAAAAAAAATGCACAACAGCCAGAGTGAGCAAAAGAAAGGAATTAGTTAATATCACAGCAGAAATAAATGATATAGGGACTTAAAAAATACAAAAAATCACTGAATCCAGGAGCTGGTTCTTTGAAAAGACAAACAAAATTGGCAAACCATTACCAGACTCAACAACAAAAAAAGAGGACCCAAATAATTAAAATCAGAAATGAAAGAAGAGAAGTAACAACTGATACCACAGAAATTCAAAGGATTGTAAGAAAATACTATGAACAACTATATGCCAAGGAATTGGACAACCTGAGCAAAATGGATAAGTTTCTAGAAACATATAATCTCCCAAAAATCAGAAAAAAGCAGAAAATCTGAATAGACTGATAATACCTGATAGTGAAATTGAAGCAGTAATGGAAAAAAAAAAAAAAAAACAACTGCAGGCACACAAAAGCCCTAGACCAGATGTCTGCACGGGCAAATTTTACCAATCATTCTAATAAAAACTAACACCTAAACTTCTCAAACTATTCCAAAAAACTCAAGAAGATGGAAGACTTTCAAACTCTTTTCATAAGGTTAGTATTGTCCTATTTCAAAACCAGATAAAGACACAATATAGAAAGAAAATTTTAGTCCTGTATCTCTAGTAAACATAGATGCTAAAATCCTCAAAAAAATTTTGGACAAACCAGATCCAGCAACACATCAACAATATCATACACCATGATCAAGTGGGATTTATTCCAGAGATAAGGATGGTACAATATTTACAAATCAATAAATTAATTATACCATATAAATAAAATAAAAGACAAATATCACTTGATCATATAAATAGATGCAGAAAAAACATTTGATAAAATCCAGCACCCATTTATGATAAGAAACAGTAAAGTGGGAATAGAATGAGCACCCTTCATATAATAAAGGCCATATACAAAACCCTAATGCCAACACCATACTTGATGGGAAACAAACTAAAAGCTTTTCTCTTAATCTCAAAGACAGGACAGGGGTGTCTACTTTACCACTCTTATTCAACATAGTACTGGAAGTCCTAGCCATAGCGATCAGACAAGAAGAAGAAATGAAAAAGAAATCTCACTTGGAAAGGAGGAAGTAAAACTGTCCTTAATCACAGGTGACATGATATTGTACATAGAAAACCCTATAGGCTACTGCAAAAAACTATTCAACCTAATAAATGAATTTGGTAAAGTAGAGGACATAAAGTCAGTGTTCAGAAATTGATGGCATTTTTTACACCAATAATAAACTATCAGAAAGAGAAACTAAGAAAACAATCCCATTTGCTATTGCAACAAAATAAATAAAGTACCCAGGAATAAATTTAAGCAAGGTGGAAAGAAACATGTACTCAGAACTATAGAACACTACAAGTAATTCAGGAAGATATAAATAAGTGCAAGCATATACCGTGTTCATAGATTGAAATAAATAATATCAATAAAATGTCCATACTACCCAAAGCAATCTAGATTCAACACAATTCTTATTAAAGTACCAATGGCATATTTCACAAATCTAAAACAAATATTCCAAAAATCTATATGGAACCAAAAACACCCCAAGTAGCCTCAACAATCTTGAGAAAGAAGAACAAAGTGGAGGGATCACATTACCTGATATCAAACTATACTACAAGGTCACTGTTATAGAAACAGTCTAGTACTGGCATAACAACAGACACATAGACCAACAGAACAGAATAGAGAGCCCCAATATAAACCCGTGTCTTTCTGGTCAATTGATATTTGACAAAGGAAGCAAGAGCATACAATGGATTAAATACAGTCTCTTTAATAAATGGTGTTTAGAGAAATTGACTGATAAATTAAAAAAATAAAACTAGATCATTATCTTATACTGTACACCAGAATAAACTCAAAGTGGTTAAAAGACTTAAATATAAGTCATGATACCATAAAGATCTAGAGGATTATGCATGTAGTAAAATTTCAGTTATCGTGAGTAGCAATATTTGTTTGATATATCTAATAGGGCAAGGGAAATAAGGGAAAAATAAACAAATCCGAACACAGCAAATTAAAAAGCTTCTTCACAGCTAAGGATCATCATCAAAATAAAAATAGAACCAACTCAATGTGAGAACATATTTTCCAACCCTTGGACAAGGGTTTAATCTCTGAAATGTATAAAGAATTTATACAACTCAACACCAAGAAGGCAAACAATACAATTAAAAAATGGGCAAAAGACCTAAATAGATAATTCTCCAAGGGGACGTACAGGGGACCCATAGACATATCAAAAAATGATCAACATCATTAACCATCAGGGAGATGAAAATTAAAACCACAATAGATATCACATCACACCTGTCAAAATGGCTATCATTAATAAATCAACAAAAACAAGTGCTGGCAAAGGCATGGAGAAAAAGGATCCCAGTGCATTGTTGGTGGGAATGCAGACTGGTGCAGCCACTGTGGAAAACAGTATGGGATTTCCTCAGGAAACTAAAAATGGAACTTCCTTTTAACCCACTGCTGGGAATATACCAAAGAATCCTTAAACATCAACTCAAAAGAATTTACACATCCTTATGTTTATAGCAGCACTATTTACAATAGCCCAGATTTGGAAACAGCCTAAGTCACCATCAATAGATGAGTAGACAAAAACCATGGTATATTTACACAATGGAATGCTCCACAGCAGGAAAAAAAAAAAAGAAGGAATTCATACCTTTTGCAACATCATGGATGGAACTGGAGACTATTATGTTAAATGGAATAAGCCAATCAAGGAAAGACAAATACCATATGATGTCACTTATAAGTGGAATCTAATGAACAAAATAAAATTATGAGCAAAATAGAACCAGAGGCATAGAATCATAGTATAGACTGATGCATGTTTGAGGGGCAGGGGAAGAGGCAGGAAATGATTAAAAGAAGGTAAAGGGTTGAGTAGAAGAACATATATGAAGGATCCATGGACATGAAATACAGTGTGTGGATTGATGATAGAAGTTGGGCAGAGGGATCAAAGGGGGGAAATTGAGGCAATTGTAATAGCATAAATAATAAAACAAAAAGAAGTAGAATTAAACAGAGATCTGAGAGCTATGAGGTAACATCAAGCATATCAACTAAAATGTGCTGGGACTCCCTGATAAAGAGGAGGAAAACAAAAGAATCAGGAAAAAATTTTAAAGAAATTATTATAATCCTCAAATTTGTTGAGGAATGTTCATCTATACATTTCATAAGCTAAATAAAAAATGATTAGGATACATACAAAGATATCCACATAGAGTTGCTACAATGTATTGTGTAGGCAACCAGCTGAAAACTCTGGAACACATTAAACACAATAGGTCAAAATTTGTGATGTTGCTAAAGTAATTCCTTAGGGGAAATCTATGGCTTTAAATACCTCCAAGAGAAAAGAAAGACTTAAACTCAAAAATGAAAAAGAAGCACAACTTAAACTCAACCCAAACAGAGTAAATAAAATGACAAAAATGGGAATAAAATAATTAAATGAAAAACAAAAAAATAAGAGAGAAAAATTGAGGAATTCAAAACCTAATGGTTTCATTGGAGAAACTATCAAATATTTAAGAAGGAATAATGCTGATCCTTCACAAGAAAGATTCATTCAGAAAACAGAGGAGTTAGAAACACTTCCAACAGCATTCTATAAGGTCAGCATTACTCTGCTATCAAAGCCAAAAATACAATTGGGGAGATGGTGGAGGAGTTAATGGAAGTCACACTAACCTCTTCCCAGGACCAATCTGAAATTATAACTGGATTGTGGAGAAATCACACAGAACAAAGAAAGACCTGAGCAATAGAGAGAAAGAAGCCTTATAATCTCAGATAGACAGAAGAATCAGCTTCAGCCCAACCTGACTGGAAAGGAGTGTGGTAGAGACTTGAGAGGGCTGGCTGGGCACCCACAGGCAGCAACACTGAAGAGATAATTAAGTGGCCATTTGGATCCCCTGAGAACCCTGAGCTAGGATTCCCAGCCTAGACATCAGAGCCCAAAGACTACACAGATAATATCCAGCAGCAAGAAGTAGCAGGGTTGCTCTCTGCCACAGATAGACAGCTAGAAACAGAAAAAGCCATTTAAAGGGCCAACACACAAATTTTTATTTGCAGCCACTTACCCTGTGCTCTGGCAAAGGCAGGGGCAGAGTGGGCTGAAGATGTCTGAAGGGAGTCTAGGGACAGAAGCTGTGGGGAGAGCGCTGAAAGAGAGATATTGGAATCCCAGTGCTGAATCATCTCCCATACTGCAGTAGCCATCCTGCTCAGGCAGACCACTCCCCTACCAGCAGCTGCAGTCTGAAGAGAAACAGTAGCCCCAATCCCAGAAGGGACTCTTCCTCGGCCCTGTGGTGTTGAAGCCTTACTGCTGATTACAGGGTGACTAGATTAACAACTGAAGGAGGCAAACACAGACAGTAGATTCCTGGCAAAGGGGTGCAGAGTGGACTAGAGACTCTTCAGGAGAGACTGGGGGCAGAAGCTTTGGTGAGATAACTGAGAGAGTAGACTACGTGATCCCAGAGTTGAGTCCCTCATATTGCAGTAGCCATCCTGCTTAGTCAGACCACTCCCCTCAGAGCAGTAGCAGACTGAGAGGAAACAATAGCCCCGACCCCAGGAGGGATTCTGTCCCACCCTACAGTGCTTAAACTTGATGACTATATTAACAACTGAAGGAGACAGCCACAGACAGTAGATCCCTGGAAGTCTTGAACTGGCTGCCTCAGGTCAGAGAGGGTCACCATCTGACATCACCAGAGGTGGAGCCAGAAGAGAAAACACAGTTGTTAATACTAGAGGCTACCAAGACAAAATCCACTCTGGTCTTCTCCATGATTTGTGATATTTTCTTTCCTGCATAGCTTTTTAACATTTAATTCTTGTCCAGTAAGTTTGTGCATATTAATTCACTATATTTGATACGATAGTTTATTCAATTCACATATTTACCCCTCCCTTCTCTTACCTCATTTTACCTTCTTCTTTCCTCCCATTATGTTCATTTTATTTTTTTTCTCTCTTGCTACAACTTGTTTCCATTCTGCACTCTTACTATCTCTACCCTGTCATAACACACAAAACCAATTTTCTTGTCAATGTTCATCTCACATCCTTTTTCCCTGCTCTTAAAATACCAGTGTTCTCTCTCCACTTTAAGTAATCTTTGTTGGTGGTTGTGGGTAGGGTAGTTGTTGTATTTTTTCAATTTTATCTCTAGACCTTCATTAATTTTGTATTTTAGTATCAAATTTTACTGGTCCCCTCTCCTACTCTTTCTTTCATCTCAAATTTTTAATTTAAATTTTAAATTTTCCCTGTTTTAGCCTGTTTTTTTCTTCTTTTGTTTCTTCTACTCCTCTTTCATCCTTCCCTTTTATTTTTCTTTATTCTACTTTTTTCTTTTTATTTCATCTCAAATTTTATTTTTTCCATATTCTAGCCTGGTTTTTGTTCCTCACACTTAGTAGTCCCTATCCCTCTATGATTTCAAAATCACATCCCATCCCTCTATTAAGCTTTGATTTGTTTATTTTTTCTTTTATTCCAATACCACCTATATTAATTTTAGTTCATTTGTTGTTGATAGTGCTGTGGTGGGTCTTTCTCTCCAATTTGGCTCCTATATTATTATTTACTTTTTTCTTCTACTTTCACTTTATTTTATTTTAGTTTCTATTTAAGCTTAATACTATGTACACTTCCCTTGTCATATTCCATTCCACATTCTTTATTCCCTTTTCTATTCATGATGTAAATTTTACTCCCCCTCTTTGCATCTTCTGACTCCCTACTCTTATTAGTGATCCTCCCTCTACCCTATCACAATGATTTTTTTCAGTAGGTCATCTCATAGTCACTCTCCTTTTTTTACAATAGTCTTAACTTCTTTACACCTTTATTAATACTGGTTCAATGCTTTTGACAGTGGGGTTTGGGTAAGCAGTTATTTTTGCAGGTGTTTGGTTTGTTCTGGCAGCACCTGCACAACTCCACACAAGATGTAGTCAGCGGAGTGACCCTCAGTCAAGCAGCAGGAGGGAAGAACCAACCAAACAGAGACCCAACAACAATCAAAACCTAATTACATCCCCAGAGCCAACATAAATGGCATGAAGGACATCCCAAGAGCATCAAGTTCAGGAGATCAAGGAGACTGCACCACTGAATCTTACAAGTCCCTTACTATAGAAGTTTACACCACAAAGTCAGGAAGTCAAAACCAATCAATTTAAGAAGCAGAAGCAAACAAGAAGAGTCTCACAAATAATGGGAAGACAAAGAAACAATCCCCAATTGAAAGGAAACAAGGAATCCTCAAGATTATTAAATGAAGTAGAGGCAAGTAAGCTATCAGATATTGAGTTTAAAACAATGGTTATAAGGAAGCTCAATGAGCTCAGTGTGAATTACCAAAAACTAGAAGGAAACTATGAGGGACTGACTGTGAACTATATCAGCATGAAAAAGGACATACAAACAATCAAAAAGGGCCAAGAGGAAATTAAGAATACAATTTCTGAATTGAAGAACACAGTAGAAGAATCAAAAATAGGCTGGATGAACCAGCAGATCAAATCAGCGAGCTGGAGAACAAGGTTGAAAAAAACTCCCAGGAACAGCAAGAAAAGAAGAAAAGACTCAAAAAGAATGAAGAGAGATTAAGGGAACTACAGGAGAACAAGAAATGTAATAACATCTGTGTAATATGGATATCTAAAGGAGATGAAGACGAGTAAGGGAGAGAAAACCTGTCTGAAAAAGGAATGATGAGATACTTCCCTAATTTAATAAGAGAAAAAACCACACAAGTACAGGAAATACAGAGGGCCCCAATCAAGAGAAACCTAAAGAGGCCTGCTCCAACACACATCATAATTAAAATGGCAAAATTCCAAAACAAAGGAGAATCTTAAAGGCAGCAAGGGAGAAACAGGAAGTAACATACAAGGGAGTTCCAATCAGGATAGCAGCAGCCTTCTCAACAGAAACACTATAAGCAAGAAGGAAATGGCAAAAAAATATTCCAAGCTATGAAAAATCAAGCCCTGCATCCAAGACTACTCTTTCCAGCAAGGCTCTTGATTAAAATGGAAAGTGAAAGAAAGAGTTTCCTGGACAAAAGCAGGATAAAAGAATGCAGCTCCACCAAACCAGACTACAAAATATGCTAAAGGAACTGGTTTAAGAAGAGGAAGGAAAAGAGTGAAAGAGGGAAATACAGGTACAAAGGGAGTAGAATGGCAATGAATAAGTACCTATCAATAATAACCTTAAATGTAAATGGATTAAATGCTCCAATCAAAAGTCATAGGGAGGCTGAATAAACAAGAAAACATGACCACACTTATGCTATCTATAAAGGACCCACCTCAGAACAAAAGACCTACACAGACTGAAAGAGAAGGGTTGGAAAAAAATATTCCAAGCAATCAGACAGGGAAAAAAAGCCAGGATAGCAACACTTTATTAGATAAAATAGACTTCAAAATAAGTACCATAAAAAGAGACACAGATGGACACCTTATAATACTCAAGGGAAGAATCCATCAGAAGACATCTCTATTATAAACATATATACACCCAACATAGGAGTGACCAAAAATATAAGGAAAATCTTGCAGGACTTCAAGAAACATATAGATAACAACATAATTATAGTAGGGGATTTTAACACCCCACAGTGAACAATGAATAAACGAAGAGATCTTCAAAACAAAATATCAACAAGCATATTGTGAACTGAATGACAAAATAGATCATATGAACTTCACTGATTTTATATATACATATGTGTGTGTGTAACCTTTTATCACAAAGAAGCAAAATACTCAGTGTTTTCAAATGCACATGGAAAATTTCAAAGATAGACCACATGATAGGATGCAAAGCAAGCCTCAATAAATTTAAGAAAATTGAAATTATATCAAGCACTTTCTCAGACCACAAATGCTTGAAACTAAAAACCAACCCCAAAGAAAGAAATAAAAAATATTTAAACTCATGAAGAATGAATATCATGTTATTAAACACTGAATGGATTAATAATGAGATCAATGAAGAAATTAGAAAGTTTCTGGAAAGAAATGACAGTGAACACACAACAGTCGGAAATCTATGGGACACAGTGAAGGGAAGTTCATTGCAATACAGGCCTACCTAAAAAAGATAGGAACATTTCAAACAAACAACCTAAACCAACATCTACAAGAACTGGAGTAACAACAATAAACAAAGCTCAGAGCGAGTATAATGAAGGAAATAATCAGGATCAGAGCAGAATTAAATGGCATAGAGACTAAAAGAACAATTCAAAGGATAATTAAATCCAGGAGCTGGTTCACTGAAAATATAAACAAATTTGACAAGCTTTTAACCAGCTTCATCAAGGAAAAAAAGGGGAGGACCCAAATAAATAGAATCAGAAATGGAAGAGAAAAACTGACACTACAGAAATACAAAGGATTGTAAGAAATTATTATGAACAACTATATGCCAAGAAATTTCAAAACCAAGGTGAAATGGACAAATTTCTAGAAAAATATAATCTTCCAAAACTGAATCGATAAGAAGCAGAAGACCTGAACAGACCAATCACAGTTGATGAAAACAAAGCAGTAATCAAACTCCCTTCACACAAAAACCCTGGACTGGTCAGGGTTTACAAAATATTTACAAGAGAATTTTACAAAACATTTAAGGAAGAGCTAACTCCAATCCTTCTCAGACTATTCCAAAAAACCCAAGAAGAAGAAAGGCTTCCAAACTCTTTTTATAAGGCCAACATCATACTGATCCTAAAACCAGACAAAGACACAACAAAGAAGAAAACTACAGGCTAATATCACTGATGAACATAGATGCCAAAATCCTCATCAATATGTTGGCAAACCACATCCAGCAATACATTAAAAAGATCATATGCTATGATCAAGTGGGATGCATTTCAGGGATGCAAGGATGATACAATATAATCAAATCCATAAATGTAATACACCACATAAACAATATGAAAGAGAAAAACCACATGATCATATCAATAGATGCTGAAAAAGCATTTGAAAAGTACAGCACCTATTTATGATAAAAACACTCAGAAAAGTGGGAGTAGAGGGAGTGCACCTGAACATAATAAAGGCCATTTATGAGAAACCTACAGCCATCATACTCAATGGGAAAAACCTAAAAGCTTTCCACTAAGATGAGGAACAAGACAAAGATGTCCACTTTCACCACTTCTATTCAACATAGTGTTGGACACCTAGTCATGACAGAAGCTCATTGGAAGGATAAGCCCTGTCCATCTTCCCTGCTGTCTCTGTTCTCATTACTGTCAGTGTTTCCTCTCCTAGTCATAGTGTACGCAAGGGCAGTGAGCAAAACCCATGACACGCTACACTAAGAATGACTTTGCAATCTCCCCACTTGTTGTAGTTATAAAAAAGAACAGAATTAAACAAAGAAAAAGATCTAGGGAAACAGCTCCCTGGAAAATTTAATTTATTGTCAAGTCATTAGGGCATTACAGGATTATTTATGTAGGCACATAAAGCAAATATGGCAACAAGAAAATAATTGATGGGTCCATGAAAAAAAGTTGTGAAACAAACGCTTGAAAATATCTTTTTAAATGTGAAAAGATGCCCCATTCTGAAATTGCAAATGTAAAGCTCTTAAACCTTATCAATATACTTTATTATTGCTCACATTAACTGTAATGTACCATCTGTAGTGGTCTTATATGCTTTGAAGCATGAAGTTAAATGGGATATTATTCAGTCTTAAGAAAAAAAAATCCTGCCACTGTCCTTTCATATTATCATATTTTATATCATTATTGGTATCTATTAAGAACTTTTGCCTACTAATTATTTACTTATTCATTTATTTAATTGAATTTTGAGAGTTTTTTATGTATTCTGGATACAAGTCCTATATCATATCTGTAATTTGCAATTTTTCCTCTCCTGTGTGTCCTGTCTTATACTTTTTGTCTTGTGCTCCTAGTTCTCTTTGAAGACTAGAAGTTTTTTACTTTAGTGGAGTTCAATTCTTCTTTTAGGTTTTGTGCTAATTTTGTCATGGATTTTACTTTTACTTATACTAAAAACTTCACATTACATTGTTATCATTTTTGGTTAAGCAGTCATTATCTTTTAAGGAGATCTAAGTAATAAGAAAAGTTGTATATTCTTACTAGGTCATAACTTTTTTGGGTGCTCTTCATACCTTTGTGTACTTCCATATTTTCTTCTGGTATTATTTCTTCTGCCTGAAAAATTGTCCTCTCACATTAGATGTAGTGTGGATCTAATGGTAATGAATTATGTCTGTTTTTGTATGCCTGAAAAAACATTTTATCTCAAAAACTTTTGTATTTTAAAAATATTTTTCAAGAGGCATAAAATTCCAGGTTGACAGTTTCTTTCTCTCAGTACTTCAAAGATATTTCTCCACCATCCTTTAACTTGCATTAATTCTGGTTATAAATCTATTGTTTTTCTTATGCTGCTTATTTGTAAGTGGCATGTCTTTTATTTTCCTATGGCCACTTTTAAGGGACTTACCTAAGAAAAAGAAGATAAAAAATATGACAGTAAAAAGACAGCAAATTCACAGATATTAACAACCACACCTAAAACAAAAGCAAACTAAGCAAACAGCTAGAACAGGAACAGAAACACAGAAATAGAGATCACATGGAGGGTTAGCAACAGGGGAGTGGGAGGAGGATAGAGGGGGAAAAGGTACAGAGAATAAGTAGCACAGACAGTGGGTAGAAAATAGACAGGGGGAGGGCAAGAATAGTGTGGGAAATGTAGAAGCTAAAGAACTTATGACACATGGATGAACTAAAGGGGGGAATGTGGGTGGGAGGGGGCATGCAGGGTGGAGGGGAATGATGGGGGAGAGATGGGAAAACTGTAATAGCATAATCAATAGAGTATTTGAAAAAAGAAACATGGCTAATCAGAGAGGCAAACATTAAAAAAATAGAATTTCTCTTTAACAGTAGTTCTGAGAAATTTACGTATGATGGGCCCAGGTGTGCTCCATATGTCTCCCATTCTCTTTGGATTGTGGCTACCCAAAGCTTGTACTTTTCACGCTGAATGGCAGAAATATTAAAAAAGCAAAGTCATCAGTGCAAGCAGATTTTAAGCCTTGTCTTGCATTGCATTTGCTAACTTCTATTGGCCAAAGCATGACACATGGTCAACCCCTAAGTCAATGGATAAGGAAGAAACCTCCATCCATCATGAGTCCATGACGAGGCATAAGGATTACAAACCAGTTATACACTTGCACTGGAAGAAGTCCATAGTTGAATTGTAAAGTTATATGTTCCTAGCAGAAGACAGCTCATGAACTGTAGCACAGAGATTATTTCAATTGGTAATATTTCCCAGTGGATATTTCTCCACCATGGTTTCCAAACCATGTCTCCTTTTCAGGAGCACTTCCCAGGTCACTTCTAGACTCCTGATGGGAAACAGCACTAAGATCAAGCTCCCCTAAAGCTTAAGAATGTTGTAACTACATCAGATCTATTCTATTGTGACGCAGGTGTAAGGAATAAGAAAAAATTGTTTTCTTTTCTTGTGTTCATGAAAGTTACATGTCACTGTATTTTAACATGAAATGACATAGTTGTGAGTGCTACTCCACCTGTTTATATAAGAATACTACATAAACAAGCAACCCTCATTTGCTTTTTGTGTAATTCTATCAAATTACTCTTCCATATGAGTGCCTAGAGATATAACTCTCAAGATGAAGAGAACAAAAACAAATAGACATTGAGTCTAAAGAACCAGCTACACATTTTAATGGTAACCAAACTGGTATTATGGATATTTGATGACAATAATTTTACATACATGTACATACTTACTCATGGTAATTAAGTACATTAGGTTCCATTTCCATTTTGAGTATATCCTATGTATTATGTGCAATATATTTATTATCTTTATTACTCTTGGTAATTTTACTAGGTATTACATTTCTCATTTTATGCATGAAGAAATAGAAGCTTGGTGACACTGAATTAATTGCCCAGAGAAAGACAACTGGCAAGTGGCAAAATTGGTCTGCACACCCAGATATATCTCAATCAAAGCTCAACATAGCCATTATAGTCAAATGCCTCTTTGCTTCTGTGATCTCTAAATTCTCACTGGAGCCTCCTTAAGGCTCACAAGGGACTAATGGATGTATTTGTGCTTCCTGAACTTTTATGGAGGACTCACAACAAAGCATTGAGAATTCCTTTGCAGATTGTGAGGGATCCTGTTTAGAGATATGGGACCAGATCCCCGCAGCAGCTTGGAAAAGCAATGGAGTCATGGGCATCTGACTACTGTCCTGCCTCAGCTGTGTTGCAGCTGGAGGACCCAGGGCAGTAGATTTAACTTCATTCAGCTCAGGCTCCTTTCTCCACATGGAAAAATGATGTCATCTGACCCTCAGTTTTTGTAAAGATTAGACAAGCCATGAAAATCACAGTTTTGCAGACACAGTAAAGTAATTCTTTAAAGGCAATTAACAGCCTTGTTATTATTAGACTGGAGCAAAGTACCTTAACAGGAGTAAGTGTCCACATGCATGAAGTTATCTGAATATGCCCAGCATATTCTAAGTGTGGTATGTGTTTCCAAAAGTTAAAAAGATATTGTAGGAGACCATTCTGCATGGCTTGGGCCCAGCTCCCACTCACAGATGCACAGGACCCACACCCACGGATAGGTTCTTCCTTGGGGAATCAGGCCTGCAATTTTCCTTGGCCACTTTGAGTCTTGCTCTTGCTAAAAACTCCCTCACCCTGAATTTAGATAGCAAGTGCTTATTGTAACTTCATAAAATCCATGCTAAAACTTTCTAGAATGAGTGTAACTGGTTGGACCACTTTTCCCTTTTTCATTTGCAAATATCCTTCTTCTGTGATGTGGTTAGCGGCATTGGCTCCTTTGTTGCCTATAAAAGGTAACCGCCTAAAGTGAACCTGTGCATAGTAAATGAGGACCATCATGTTATGTGCAGAGAAACCCAATAAAAGGTTGGTCATGGCAAGGGCTAAGGCTTTTGCTCCCCTTGAGAGAAAAGCCATGCTGTTCCTTTTCCTCCACAGGACTTTGTAGTCCGTGTGAATGTCTCATTTCATCCATAATGACACAGACACTGTGGACTGGTGTGTGCATCAATATATTTGCACCAATATAAAAGTTGCTGAAAAAAACACTCATGCAGATGCTGAATAGTGGCCAAGGGAATCAGTTGATTTTGTGATTGTAACCATGAAAGAAAGAGGGATCTCAGAAGAGTGTTATCCTTGTGAACTTTAAATAATGTATCTGATGAATGATCATGCTGATCAACTCAAAACTAACATCATGATATAAGCAGGTTTCACACTACAGTAAGTGTAGATATACTAAACAAATATTATCTCTTACATTCCCAACCTTTCCATAAACTTCTAAGTTAAAGTTTTTTAACATTTATGACCAATATTAATTAAAATAACTCCTGTTCTTTAAAGTTTTTCTCTACACATATGTGTTCTTTTACAGTACTTTATCCATCAGTTGACCTTTCAATTTTTAGACAACTAAAGGTAAAAATTAAGGCCTATATTAAATATTAAACACATGCAACTTCAATTGTATAAACTGACTCCAATTCTCTTCACCACAGTAGTGTTTATGAGATTCATTTCAGCTCTGCCTCTTACTGTGTACCCTGAGCCAAGTTAGGCCAACTTCAAGCACACATTGTCTTTCCTATATCATGACCATAATAAATGAACAAATGTTAGTGTTTGGTATTATAATTTCTTGCTATTATCATAGTAAGGCTTTTCTCTGTGTCTTATTGGACTCTCTTTCTAATCCAGGTATGTTACTGGAGTAGGAGCTCATTTTGCAGTGAATGTTGAGGGAAATTTTTCTTTTCCTCCCTATGTCCCCTTCACTCTCCATCCCACATACACACAGGTGAGAACAACAACATTATGGATGAAGAATGGATAATATGATAAGTAACTCCAGGGCTAGGGTGCTTGTGGAGGGCTGAATAAGGTAGAATGTGGTCACAGTAGACAATGATCCTTTCTTTAGCAGTGAGTACCTGTAATGAGTTGATGCCTTGGCCCATGCTTTCCATCTGGTCTTCTGTAATTCTTGATGTGAGCAAAAAAGAAGATTCTTTAGACTTTGGTGGCATTAGGATCCATCTCTCAGACATTATTTTTGTTGGCTCACTTGAAGCTGGACAGAGGATAGGAACTGAAACCTGGGCCTCATTCCTAGATGTCTTAGGTTATGCTTGGCCAGAGCTGGCTATATCCTTCACACCCAATTTAGCTGGTGGCTCTGAAAGCACATGGATGAGCTACTGAAGTGGTAAGCTACCAAAGCTTCCTCTGGGAGATTCATAGATATTAGAGGATTATATGAGTTTATGATGTAGTTATAAAAGATTCAAGTTATACATGTGTTGTTTTTTTTTTTAATTTCTGCTTTGTTTTGTTTGAACAAAATGAAGTCCCTGAGATGAAGAAAGAGGAGAATTTGCTGGATCTGGACTTTCAAACCTGAGGTAGCTTCTGCAGGTTCTGCTGGAGTGTTGTAGTTACCCATGTCTCAGGTATCAAGTCATTGTTATGATGTTTGCAGATGATGTTTCATAAATTTTAACAATCTCAGTAAGGCTCAGATGCATTTCAGAGACCCCTCTCCCTTTCAAATGACTATCTACTTTTCTTTTTGATTGACAAACATTTTCTAATAGGAAGGAAGGGTAAAAAGAGAATCTTACCAATATCAATTATTCTAGAGCTCCCCCTACCATTAGCTTTCTCTATCCATAGAACTGGAATAACCATGAGTTCCTGTTTCCCAGGAATCATCTGTCTAAGAGTAATTATTAAGAGTACCACATTTTTGCACTCAAAAGTATACAGGTTTGGTGATATATTTTATGACTTCCCTAAATAAAACTCTCTTTTGGCTTTGAGTTTAATCTTCTTATTGTTTTCTCTACTTTCCTTCCTCATACTTTACAAATTAAGGAAAGTTTGAAAAAGCCATGAGATTATGACCCAAGAGAATTGTTTATCAGTCTGAAAGATTTGAACTTGATGTTGCACTTTATGTCCTGCTGCAGAATTGGCATTGCTTATCCAAATCCATCCTTGCTCATACTTCCTCACTCTCAAGATTTTTTCCCATTTCACTGGTTACTGTGCTAGCATCTCAATTAGAGGGACACTGGTGGTGGATGCTATACTGATCAGTGCATGATTCCTATGGAATAGAGTTACTTTATAATCGTCTGTGTTCAGAAAAGGAATTAATTCAAAATAAGGTCAAACAGAAATTATTTATACCAGTATTTTTGGTATGGTCCAAGTCTTACTGTTAATTTGGGCAAGTCCATGGATGCTAGAATATACTTTAATTAATTTTGATTTCTTGTAAAACTAAGGAATTCAGACTCAGCTCAGTTTTCTACTCTTGAAGCTTTCTTTATACCTTATAGTAGAAAAACCACCAGGGAACAGACTGCTCACTATCAATTTCAATAAATAAAGCTTCTTTTTAATCTATGCTTTGTTCCAGATAATAGGGTTTCTAAGGGCCTTCCTGTCATAATATGGGAACAATAAATATCTGAGATGTCAATAAAGCAGGAAATGGAGTGGATCCGATACTGCCATTAAAGATATTTTGCAAAAGTGGGCCTCTCAAAGTTTCAGAAATTTCTATTGACTTTCTTTTTGGAGAACCATGATTTGTATGAGAATATTAAAGGTTCAAAAAAGTCCTGTAATTAAAAGAAAACCTGTTTAAATTTGTTAACTTACAATTTTGCAAATATATTTGACCACAAAAGTCAGTTTTAGTGAAATTTACTTAACATTCTTTGGAATCTTCTCTAAAACATACTTTTGGAAGTGCTAACATGGTAATTGTCAGCACCTTTGACAGTTCTGCCTTGGTGGTCAAGAAAAGCAGGAAATAGATATACATATCATTCAGAATATGTGCTTCTCAGAGTTCTCATTTTGCAGACAGCTGGCAGAAGTTATGGCCTTCCTTGGTCTTACACGCCACCATTCATTGCTTTAGTGTGGGAAGGAAAAGTTCGGCAGTGGATGCTGTGATGATCAGTGGATGAGATTCCACAGCATTTCTGTCCTCAATTTAAACGAAGAGAGAAATCTCTTTTATATCAACTCATAAGTAAATTAATCCACAAATCCTGGGAGTTTCTGTGGCAATAGGACCAAGACTCTTTCAGAATTCTTTTTAAAAAGGACATGGGTTATGTCTTTAAAAGTCTTGTTTCTAAAGAAAAACCATTATAGCAGTTGGAAAATTTGCATATGGCACTAAAATCTTTTCTGGCCAAATAAGAAACTGCTCTAGCTTCCCAGTGGCCATGGTTAACTCACTGCATGGTGGAGTTTGCTTACAATTCAGCTCTAGTTAAGTCTTTGTTGTTTTGCTAAGACATCTTAGCCTGAGATAACAAAAAGAACAGAGCCATTAGATTCCACTGGCCTTCTTTTTCCTTCAGTCAAAGTGGTCTCCTTTACTCATCACCTGATCCCATGTTGTAGGCTGATGTTACTGCTCTAGCAGAACACCTCACCTTGTATTTTTTGCCATATGCACAGGAGTTTTCATGATCCTGAGACCTGATAAACATGATGATTCAATTGCTGCCTTCTTTTGGAGAAAGTACTGCTGCTGTCTGCATTATACAGGCATATGTAGCAGCTTTTAGGAGCTGTGATTCTTAAGGAGCTATGAAGCAAGAGAACATAAATCATCTGGATGATCAGAAAAGGTATATTAAATGCAAAGGAGTCCATGTTCCAATATCTGTGGTTTTCAGTGGAGCTGTTCTACCCTCCATCTTAGTCATTTTACAAGTGGATGCTAACCCAGAGACTGACCATGTTGCACAGAGATGCAGGGTGTGTGGAGAGGTACAGTTCAAGCAGGCCCAGAGCAAGTGGGCGGGTTCAGTCAGAACCACAGGGCCCAGGTTCTGTATAACAGAATCCAGATTAGGTATTTGTAGAGTCATCTTAAAAACTGTCATATTCCTAAGACAATAGTGCCAGATTCTCTAACTTGCTATTCACACATTTCCTGATTCAAAACAAGTATATGAACATGGGTTAATTCTATTCACACAGACATAGGCAAACATGATGTGCCTTAGCAATAATTCTCAATCATGAAGGACATAAGAAAAAAAGGTGTCCCCCACTTTCCCCACACACAAGGAAAGTCATTTTTGAGCCATCTATATTCATTCCCCAGGGTCATAAGTTTTATAATTAAAATGCCAGTAGTAAGCATAATTCATCCATAAGTTTTAGGGATCCCTATAACTTTCATATTTACAAATTAATTGAGTTGTGCATTCTCTGATTCAACCTATTAAAGAATTAATTTTCTAGGATTCATTTACTAATATTGGCTATAATGCACCATCTTCAATTTTGTATTGGATTTTTTGGATTATTTTATCATTGAAGAAACTTCTGTTGAACAGCACTGTACTAAATATTTCAAAATGTTTATTATTTTATTGCAATAACTTTTTTCATCTCCATAACTTTATATGCTTGTGATTTGTATACTAGCAGTAGTTTTGTTTGTCTGTTTATTCTCAGATATTGTCCTTGGACCTATAGGTGGTAAGAATACTAAAAACTGTATATTTTGGTGTATCAGAATCCTTGGAAATTTAGAAACCTTGTTATATTTTATTTCACCTGCAGTGGAAAGAAGTTCCAATCATTTTTAAAGCAATATATTCTCAGAGTAACCATCAGCTCCCTGATAGTCCCAGCATTACCAGAACTTGGAAATGACTGTGAGGAAAAGAGTGTCCATGTGCCAGACTCTGGGATGAGCAAGAATTGGATGTGCCCCATATGCTTCTTCCTGTGATTATTAGTGGCTGGAAGAAATGTAGAAAAGGATGTCTACATTTGTTATTGCTTATAGATATAAAAAACTATCAATGAGAAAATGTAAGTGATAGGCTATCCTGTACAGGGAAGTTTTTCACTTTTATTTTCAATGAAGCTTAATCAATAAGAATTTGAGCTTTAGAGTTAGACAGCCCCAAATTTGAGTCCAAACTCTACTTCTTATAACAATATGACTTGGAGCAATTTCTAAAAGTCTTTCAGTCTCAGATTCTGTCATTTGTAAAATAAGGATAATGATACCTACCGCAGAGAGTACTGTGAGGATTAAGTGAGAGAATATTTCTATTTGTAGAGTATTTAGTTCAATGTCTAGTATGTGTCAGTAGAAGGTAGAAGTGCCAGGATGAGAGCCTCCAGAATGCAGAGCTGGGAAAAAGACACAAACAGAGATTTGTGGTGGCAGCATCTGGGTGTAAAATGAGAATACTGGCTGCACCATATGGAGGCTCACATCCCTTAGGTTGGAGCTTTTGTCTCCCTTGTCTTAGAACTCCCTGATAACTGTGGTCATAAGAACCCCACTGGAGCTTTATATTTTATTTTTTTAGTAACACAGCAACAGGAAAGTTTAAATGATCCAGCTATTCATGAGCCTGTGGTCTTCTGAAGTGGCATTACTACTTTCTTCCCATAAAACAAAAATGTAACTGTCCCCTCTTCTGCCACAGGAGCAGGGTCATATTCTGCTACAAAAGATCCTTGAAGCATTTTGGAAAGCTCTCAAGAGAAGAGCTAAAAAATGTTGACTGAAAACATCTTTTATGGTGATCTGGTTTGGCTTCTATATTCTCAAAAAGGGATGCCTGGGTTAGTGTTCAGGACATTGGAATTCTAGCTTAACTTTGTGCTAGTTTTCTTGGAGAGTTTTTTTCTTGGAACAGTCTTATGATTCAACTAACTCAGAAATTCCACCCTTGGAATCTGGTGGTCTGAACAAAGAAAGTCCAGAAGATGTTAAAAATTCAGAAAAAAAAGAAGAGAATCAGAAGACAGAAGATTATATGTGGGCAGGTGTAGAGATATGTGAAAAGGTACAAACTGGAGCTACTGATATGAAGACACTAGAAAATGCAGAGGAATTGAAAGAGAAAGTGTGTGAAAGTACAGGAAACAACGTGGTAGATCTTCTTATGACAATAAGAAAGCAAGATTAGGAGAACTTAAAATCAGTGAAGAGGAGACTAGGGAAGATCTAAGAGTTAGGTGTAAGGAAATTGTAAAGATGAATGAAAAGTATTCTGAAAAAAACTTACATATTAGAAAAATACATGGGAGATGAATCTAATGACAGAGAGAAAGGGCTAGAGGAGGGGATCTGAGTGATAATAAATAATTGTGAGATTATAGAGGGCTTTGGAGCTAAACCTGGTAATCCCACAGATATTTTGAATTTGTCTTGATATGGACTCTGTACCTAATTTTGAAGCCAGCCATGAGGGATGGGATTTAGCTATAAAAGTTATGAAGAAAGGTTTAATAAACCCTCCTAATCATGATATAATATATCATACAGGACAGGGGGGTACAGATGTAGAAGAAATTCAGTTTGAGTGTGTGTTATGAGCACCTGTAAGCGACATGGATGACAATCAGGCTGTTTTTTTTCTTAGAGAAATATGAATTAACCATTCAATCTAGGACAGATCTTAATTATGTTCTGGAGACTAATGCAAACAGAAGAGACTGGTGTTTGTGGAAGGCAGCAGATTCATTAATAGAAGGATCCAAAAGTGACTGGGAACTGTAATCATAGCATTAATTTGCCAAAAATTGCAGAAACAGACTCTCAGAGAACTGATCCAGGTCAAATCTTGCAGCAACATGTGGATTCAGCAATAAATAATATGGATATATTGGAATTTTCTGATATACCAGATGACCAAGCAAATGCATTTGCCACTGCTTTTAATTCTATTAACTACTGCCCTGTCAGTGTTGTAGGAGGCTTAGATCATTGCTGGGAACATTTAGGTATAGTTGAGAGCAAGGAAAGGATGGAGATGGACTCGGTGGCAGATGTATGTGAGGAACAAGCCATTGATAGCTGCCGAGAATGGAGCCAAGAAATAGATTGTTGGTTCTTGGAAACTTCCAGAATTTTGCTAGTGCCCAAGACAACAGCAATGCAGCTCAGATTTATCTGAAGATGAAATTGCTAACCAGAAATATGGATTGCTGTACCAAGAAATAGAGGCTGACAAAGAAGAGGTACTTACCTCAGTATGTGGTATAGACCAGATGGACTTCTATAGGTTCTGCTTATCCTAATGTTTCCCACCTACATCATTATCCATCACTGTCTTCTCTGAGTCCTGCCTTATCTTCTTGACAGATTGTTTCATCTACCTCTTGAAACCTGTGAAAACCAAACACGAAGAGGTTGACAAAAAAAAAAAGCAGAGTGATTATGTTGGAATTAATGAGTCTATTTTATCATCCACTTACTATTTTCATGTTTCCCACTTTTATTTTTTACTGTTAAAGCATTAAAAATATGTAGAACATACTAATTTACTTTTTTAAGTGTTTACCCCAATAGGAACACATGAAATGTTTCTACCCAGGCCTACTAAATCTGTAGCATCTCATGATAGGTGCCATTAAAAAAATCCACAAAATGCTATGTTAGAGAAATACTAGAAATGCTTCTAGAGTCTACCAGTGGCCTGAAAAAAAAAAAAAAAAAAAAAGAGCTACTTAACCCCTCGTGATTTTTCTCCAGAATTCTCTCATTGTTGAGAAAGTGGATTTTGGTTAGCCCTGAGCCTCACACCAGAAGTAATTGTAAAAATAATCTTTTTTTTGTCAGCCTATTTAAAATAATACAGTATGGCCTTTTGCATTTTCTATGCACTATCACATTTTTATTACTTTAAAATTTGTGGTGGTCTTTACAACTTGTCCAATGGGAATTCACTGATTCTACAAAACTGATGAAAAATAATGTAATCTGATTTCCATTTCTGTTTAGGCTTCTGATGATTCACTAACAGGATTCATGCAGGTAAGAAATTGACTTCCTGCCAAACGTATCTGTTGATAATGATGTGAATTTTTAAAATAAGGACCTCTGTCATTGGTATGTCATGATTACGTGTGTCAACACAAAACTTCACTCCGTTACTTACACATTCAGTAGTGGAAACAGTAGAGTATCAACATTGTAGGGTTGTTGTGACTGTTAAATGAGGTATGTCCAGCAGCCTAGTGCATACTGAGTCCCGCATGACTGTAGTTAGCTATTGTTAATATTATTAGCTATACCATGGGTTTCTGCCACCTACTGATTCCCCTACTAGAAACTAGGAGTTGTCCTGAACTGAAAGATCCACTAGATTCAGCTGTTTGAAAGAGGAGATAAGATTGTTTTCAGCTAATGAAATTGTTCTTTAGAAAATGAGTTATGTTATGTTTTAGGGCACCATTGGAAGATCAAAAATCTTAGGTCAGCTCTGGCCAAGAAGGCAATATTTTCCTTGCAGATCTGAGGAAGAGGAGCCATCAGATGGGCTCTCCCATTTACAGTGTATGTCCCAACAGATGGACAGCTGTAACCCACATAAAAGGCAGACCACATGGCTAACAAGCTTGTGGAATTAGTTCTGAAAACCTCTTGAAGGGAGACCTCAAACAGGAGCTGGTCTATGGTGAGTGCTTTGTCTCAGAATATTGGACATGAAAAATTTCAAATTTTAACATTTAGAATTTCTTAATTCAAAAATTTGATTATTTTTCCCCATGTAACCCAGAAAAAGATGAAACCCACTCATTCACCCACATCTAAATACAGATACAAACACAAAGAAAGATGATAATGCACATCTTCCATCTGTATAAACTCTTGAATATTTGCGTTGTAAGACTTCTTATTCATTTCTCATTTTTATCAGTTATAAATCCCCATAATTTAAAGAGCACAAAATTTTATTTTATGCTCAAAATTTTATTTGGGTTTTTTATCTAAAAATTTCAGACTGTCATATCTACCCTCCATTTCCTGTTTTTTAAAGGTACTTTCAATTCTTTTAACAGATTCTCTAGTTTCCCCCCAATAAGTGTGCATGACTTTGTTATAATGCTTTTTGATTTCTAAAGGATTAGCTATTGACTCACCTCTTTGGGAGGTGAGGACTTAAAGCACCTTCAGCCTCCTACCTGCACAGTCCCCCCCTCTCTTCTGCTTGCCTTCCTCTGCTATCATTCTGCCATAGCCACCAGACAATCTGTGGTAATATTGTAACCGTGACATAAATGGTATTGGTGCCTGAGTCATGAAGTTAAATTTCTTTTTATGCCAACTTTTTCATTTCCTTTGAGGAAATAATTGCAGGGTGCTGTTTGTTGATTGGTTTGCTTAGTTTTCTAGGTATTTATCAGTAGTTCAAAACCACACTCTGCAGTTACATAAATCTCCCCTCATTTTGTTGGGAAACATTAAATATTTAATCAGTGTCATCTTCTTGAAGTACTTGACTCTTTTTCTAGACTGCTTCAGTCTAAACTGGGGCCTCAGTGGCTGTGGCACAGCTGGTACCACAGGCTCTCCCATTAGGTGTGTCCTGGGGATCACCCTCACCTTTCTCTATGTCAGTGCACTCTTTTCTGGGCATAAGTCTTCCTCATTTATGGTTTAATTCCACAAATTAACATACCTCCTCCCTAAATTAAGTCACATCCTCCAGTAACTTTCTGAGAAAAGTGTGCATGACAGGTATATGTTTGTGATATTATACATCCGAAAATGCCTTTGTATACATTATGGACTGTCACTTTGGATGTTTTGTTACAAGTTATAAATTGTTTCCCTTAGAATTTCGAAGCTATCATTCCACTCAATTCTACCTCCTCATGTTGCTACTGAGAAACTGTTATTTTGATTGTTGATATTTTGTGAGAGAATTTTCCCCCCATTTCTCTGCTGCTTATTCACCACTCACACTCTCTTTTTCTCTCTTTCTCTCTGGAAGTTTGTAAACTTTTTTTTCCAGTGCTTCTTAAATTTTACAGTGATGAACTATGGTTTCAGACTATTTTCATACATTATCTTAGGCCCTTTAATCTAAAAAATATGTCTTTTACTTTGAGGAAATTTTTATTTCACTTACAACTTCTCTTTTGTTTGCTTTCTCATTCTATAACACTTCTCTTTATCATGTGTTGGCTTCCTGAGCCAGTCTTCTAGTGATTTTTTATTCGTTATGTCTTGTTCTATGTCATCTTTCTCTACCTTCAACTCTTCTACAAATTTTTCACAGTCATATAGTTAATTTTCAAGAGCTCTTTCTATCTACCAAATATTTGTTTTTAATAACATTCTCTTCCTATATAATGGATACAACATCTTCCATTGTGTCTCTGAGGGCATTAATAATAATAATTTTAAAGGTGTTTTTTCCCCTGCAAAGTCTTTGTATTTTTTTAACTATGTGGTTTCTTGTTTTAATAAAGAGATCTGTCTTAAATGTCCATCCATCTTGACTGCCCATTCATATTTAAGAGTGGGATATAAAGAGCTGACAGCAGACTTGTATAGATAGGTACAGATCATGGATTATGGGCATTGTTCTTTGGTGGTTTGTCCCATTATTTTCTTTTGGGGAGCCCCTTATGTCAGATTCTTTAGATACCTTTTTCTTGAAATTTCTCTGGGAAGACTCTCCTGTTCTCCTGTCTGAGGTGCACAAGTCTGGCTGCCAGTGTAATGGAAGGTGAATGGGAAGAAGTTGAAGAGATGGGCCTCATGTTGTCTATATTTACTATGCGAGTACTCACATAATCCCACCACTTTCCTAATATTCTTGTGTTTCCCCCAGTCCAGAGACCCTCTGTTTCAGCCTTTATGAAAATAATCTCAAGCCTTGTGCTGGAGTGGGAAAGGATATTGCTTGGTTTTCAGGTACATGAGAATACCTCATGGTCTAATTACTTTGCTATAGACTTTTCAACCATTTTTCCTGTCTTTAGCACCACCATACCTTCCCTTTCCCAGGGTTCCCATGTTTCTAATTTTTGATCCACTGTAAATTCTGACTAATAAATTGGATTTTTTTGTTTTTGCATTTCTTACATCACCTTAGGATATCAATCTTTTGGGATCCACCAAGTTACTTATTGCTCATTTTTTGATTTTCAGTTTAAAAATTGTACTAATCTTACCTTTCTTCCCATTCTTTTTACCATTATGGGTTTGTGCATTTAACTGTTTTTCGCTTTATTCTCTCTATTGTTTAGTTTGAATTCTGGAGGTAAATGAAGTAATTGCCTATGTTCATACCATCTTTAACCAAATGTCACTGCCTCACTCTTGATGTCAATTTTTCTTCTTTTTTTATTCTCAATTGAGGACATGTTTTCTTTGCTCTTTAGAGGGAGAGGAAGGAAGAAAGGACAGGAGGGAGAGAAAAATCTATTCAAGATTGGTTGCCTCTCCTGTGCTCCCAGACCTGGGATCATATGCACTAGGACCGTTTAATTACATAAAATTTTAGATTCTATGTGAAATACAAGGCAATTTGGAGAGTCTTATGAAGGATTCAGAACCCAAAAATGATGTAAGAATAACAGATACAGAGCTCACCATGTGAGTCACCCTCTCCAAGGAGAAAAAAATGCATTGCTCTGTCTGCATACAGAATGAAAAATAATAGTAAGACAGGGCATCATAAAGTAGTTCCATTTTCTTAATGCTTGTTAAAAGTAACCATCTGCCTAAAAAAAAGTAACCTGTTTTTAAAGTTGACACACTCAGATGAAGTCAGTTCTTTCTCATGTTCTTCATTCTACTTAGGAAAATAATATCATATGGAATATACATATTTTTCTCAATGTAGACTTATAGGTTCTTTTTCTGGTGGCAATAATCTAAGATCATTTAAGGGCTATTTTTTCTAAGAAAGATCTCTTGTGTTGCTAGGTGTGTGATATTTAGTTATAAAAACATAAAAACCTACATTGTGTCCCAGGCATTAATTGACATTAGGATTGGATTGATGCAACCTTTGGAAGTCATCTTTTTTGCTGCTGAAATGTCACCACACAATTATTACTTTGAGTCTTGATAGAATTCATTGTATATAAGGTGAAGTAAGGCATGGGGATTTTTTTCTTTCCAGGAGGCAAAAGTAATTTCAAACACAGGAAATTTTAGCAGTGGTTCACAAGGAAATTGGGAACTTTTAAGAAAAGTTTAATTTTTACTTTTTGTTTTCTATCTCACATAGCTAATACTGTCTTTATTTTTCCTACAAAAAAAATTTACCTATGTATCTGCAGGATGCACTTCAAAAACCAATACTTGCTACTTCTCCAGATGTTTCTACATTATATAAGTAATGTAAAATTTCTTTAGAAAAAAGGTTAATATTTGTTTCAAATATTCTGCAGAGAATTGGGTTAAAAAGCAAGTAAACATTATTATTGTCAACATTTATTTCATTTCCTTGCACAGAGTCCCTTTTCATTTTCCCTAAATTTCTGTCAGCCCTTATATTTTGCTCACATGGTGTGACTTGAACTGATGCCTTTTTCCCTATTATTTTAAAATAAAGAATGTGCTCAAATTTAGGATTAACATAGTTTCCAAAAAATATGAATGAGGGAATGACTGAGGCAAAATTGCTTTTAGGAATGTTGGGAATCCTCAAAGATGAAACATTGATCCATTATTTAGGGGGATGACTTTTGGTTTTGCTGTATTTTGTTTTTTAAAAACTTTACCAAATGTAAGTTGCCTTGTCAAGACCAATTTAAACATACATACACACATACATATATTCAATATATCAATGCTAGACTATAGTTTATTGACACCAATTTATATATATGTATATATATTTATTTATTTACATATGCTAGACTGTAGTGCATCCACTTTATCTTGATGGAACTATTTCTGTCTGCTTGAATAGAATGCATGTGTTTGTCCTCCCCTAATTAAGTTGACAAACATATCTGAGTCTTCTCTACATATCAGGCTGTGCTCTGGACCTGAGGGACCTGGTAAAGCAATAAGCAGATGTGGCTCTTGCTGCCGAGTCTGCACAGATTGGTGCTGGAGGAGGCTGACATTACACCTGGTTGGGCAATCTTGTGTTGGTCATGCCTGTGGAGAGCAGCATTTGAGGTTTCTTCTTGTAAATGTGAGAACTCAGACTTTCACTGTGTGTCTAGTGTGAGCTCCCAATATGTCACAGGAAGACTGTAAAGGTCAGGGGAAGACAGAGGAGCTAGAGTCCTTGTCTGCCCTTCATTATCATAGAATTAGCTACAAACTCTAGTGCTTGCACTAATGCATGTTTAAATTAAATTATGTGTTTGCATTACATACACACACACACATACACACACACACACACACACAGGCCTTGGAGATGGATATACCTTTTTACCTTTCTCAGAAACAAACAAACAAAAAAATTCCAGAAATGGTTATTTTCTCTGAGTTTTACTGTATTCCTACTAGCAACTAATTACATTTTCAGTACCCTGTGCTCCAAGCAAATGGCAGTGTTTCTTTTCTCCCATTGTGCTCAAGGCAAAGCAGGGTGTATAATATTTGGTTAGCCAAAAAGTTCATATGCTTTGTTCCTTAAAATAAAAGATGCATTTTTCATTTTTACCAATAAGCTTATTGACTTGGATATTTTGAGTATGTAGGCCATCTCACACATGGCAAAGCCTTTGTTTATGGCCTCTTTTCCAACTTCTATTTGTTGGGCAGTTGTGTGACAAACCATCATGGAGTAGGTTTATTTACCAATGTCATGGACATCTCAAAGTCTGTGAAGTCAGAGGTCTTGCAGGTGGACCTCCCAAGTGTGACTGTCAGCCTCAAGGTTCAGCACCTATCCTGCCATGTGGCCAGATCCCAGGCTGCCCAGGGATGTGTATGTGCTTCTTGGCAGGGTTAAGATTGGGAGTTTTGCCAACAGAGCATGATGACATTTAAGTGATTTGCAGATCACCAGTTTTGGTCTGGTTGTTAGTTGTATGTGGTAGCCCAACGTTTGCCTTCAGCCACCAGGAGCCTAGGTCCACTCACAAGGCAATTTGAGCAGTGGCAGCAAATGCTTTGGATCATTCAGAGCATAATCTAGTCAGGCAAGGTAAATGCTGAGCTGTGAAGGCATTTTCTTTAGCAACCTCTTTAACAAACTATTTGTGACCCCTGATGAGCTGTCCTCTATGGCTACTTCAGAAACAAGTACTTGCTCATGTGCCCATTTCTGAGGGTGTGCAGCACATAATATTTACCTTTGCTTCGAGAGATAACTCTGCTTCTCCTGTCCACTTCTCCCATGCACTTTCAAAATAAAACTCTACTTACAATGTTTTAATATGTTTTGTTATTAGATATTCAGCCATGATCTTAAAGGTAAAATAAACCAAAAATTTATTAACTGTGGCATTTATGCAGATATTAATATATTTTTAAAAGGTACAGAGCTAATTCAGACTGATGTTTGTTGCCATGACAACACTGTGACCATCAGCAACTGAGTTGTGTTGGGACCTGGCTGCTGAAGGTTTATGATGGGACTGCAGGCAATACCAGGAGAATAGATTGGAAAAGATGATTGAGATGAATTGAAGATCAGGGAACAAATGTACAAAATTTCTTACTGAAAAGGAAGCACCTAGATGTATCAGTTGGCGATTTTGACACTGGAGCCACCTTTGAAGTGGGCAGCAGTGGAGGCCCACTGTTCCATGGGAGAACTCTCCCCTGCAGTCATGCTGAAGGAAAATTACAACTTTCAGTGTGTCAAATGTACAATGTGTCATGTGAAAAGGAGTAATAGCCACCAGCCTGTTTTTTTTTTTTTTAATACAGGAATCTTCTTTGAGGCCATAATGACCCTAGTTGCCTCTTGGGCTTTTCTTTAAAATGCATCCTGAAGAAAATTTTGTAATTTATAAATGCTGAGATCTTCAAAAAAGTCAATAATTCAAGTTGGATCCAGAATACTGGAAGAGCAGGAAAAGACCAGGGTGGTCTGTCGCCACGATTCCCACTGTGATATTGACCTTTCTTTGCTCCATTGCAGTGGGACTCTGGGGTCACTCCAGCTCCAGTGCTAAGTATGGGAAAAATCAGCAGTAAAACTCAGACCCCTAGCTCCATCCCCAGTGCCACTGCCACTCTGTCACATTTCCTTACTTGTAAAATGCCAGCATTGGGTACGATGAGCCCCAGGGTCATTCCACCTTGATTGGAAACTTGAATCTGTAACTTGCAAACATTGCTGTGTGTGTCCAAGTGCCAAATGTCTAAGTGTTCTCCATTGTAACTCTGTAGTACAGTGGATAAGGGCAGCAGAAGATGGGGTGATCTTTTTTTCCACTTTCCCATTCTTTACCTGTCTTTCCAAACAAGAAAATCTGTGGAGCTAGTAGCAAAAATAGTGGTAGTGAAATTCATTCCTACCAGTCTTCTCTCAATATGTTTTTGTCATATAATTTGCTATTAATTAAGAGGGATTTTATGACATGTTTGCTTCTGCATATGCATGAGTAAAGGCAGATTTTAGGTATAATCTAACTCCCATTTTAAAGAGAAGCATTCTAAGCATACCAGCTGTTTATAGGAACTCACCCCCCTTCTTCATCAGACAGATGAACTCCCTTTTTGGGAGTTGTCAGTGGGAAACAATGGGTCTGTGGAGGTGTTCCAGGTCTCAGGGTCCCTGTGGAACTCTCTGAGTTGAAAGGAAAGGTGTATCATCTTCATGGATGCAGGTTGGTGAGAAAAATTCACAGAATATAGTTAATTCCAATTCTGGTTTCCTGACAGGGTAAGTTTCTTCAACTCTAAGTATTTCTTGATTTGTCTTGAAGATGGGAATATTATCTAATAGGTTGCTGGGTGAGGAATGTGCCATAAATGTTGAACACCTGGGATAGTGCCTGGAAAATTGTAGATTCACAGAAAAACTCAATTTCCCTCACA
Source organism: Anoura caudifer (assembly GCA_004027475.1). Classification (NCBI taxonomy): domain Eukaryota; kingdom Metazoa; phylum Chordata; class Mammalia; order Chiroptera; family Phyllostomidae; genus Anoura; species Anoura caudifer. The sequence continues at coordinate 44,925 of PVKU01004926.1, forward strand.
AGCTGCAGAATGTGCAAGCATTGAAACTGTCAAGTAGAAGACTGTCTGTGTGTCCGAATTACTACACTCCCTGTTGGGATAAATTGGTAAGCCAAAAATTCAGTGATCTTTCAACCAAGCGCCTCTGCCAAGAGCAAATGTCAGGAAGATGGGTCCTCTCTGACTCTATGTCCTTTAGCCCTGAAGGACAGTGTTAGCTATAATTTGAAAATACATATATTCTACATTCTTTACTTATCATTTGTGTCATTTACCAAAGAAAAATTTCAATGAAATTGAAATGCACCCAGGAGCACATAACTGAATATTGTATGAGAAACCTGAAAAAATATTAAAGAAGATATTTATGTCTTCTGATAAAATATTGTATCAGATTCACTAATACCAGTTTTTTTTTTCATTTTAATATTCTTTACACTTAAATATACAAAGAAAGTAAATGTTTCAATAATACTATATTCTGGAAATATTAGACCATCCCTGGAGATTTTTCCACAAACCAAGGTGTGAGAAGGATCTTGAATTATAATAACTAAGACTGGTATCAAGAACTATGAGGGATTTTTACCCACCCATACCCTTGATAGAAGACAAATGGCATCAAGTGGCCCCCACCCCATGGGTGTGGAAGCACCTTTCTGAAGCATTCAGGTCACTTGGAGCCTGCTGCTGCTCTCACACCAATAAATCCTTTGACACATATTTGGAGGATTCAAGACAGATGGTTTTGTGTACACACCTGATGAATCCTCCTAACCTCCTGTTCTGGAAAGGATGTCTACACATCCCCATTTGGAGAGTAAAATGGAAAAAGAAAATGTTTCCCTATCTACTGGAAATATCAGACCGACAGAGATTTCACACACATTTTTAAAAATTTAGGTCCTATGTAGAAAGTGATGCAACAGAAGGAAAGCATTGCCAAGAGATAGAGTCAAAATTTACTTTAGAGGACAAAAGAAATTGCCAAAAGTATGATGGAAAAATTTGGAGATTGTCTTTCCTTTTTATCAGAAAAACTTGAGAGGACCTTGATTATTTTAAACAACAAATAAAAGAAGAGATAAAGTGACCACATTGAAATAAAAAGAGAGTTTTCTTATGAGGCAAAAGAAAAGGAATCTCAATGATGGTAAAAAAAGCTTTTAAGGGGAAGAAATGTAATATTAGAAGCAAAATTTGTGTGAGAGTAGTAAAGACCAGGAACAACAGTGTAGGGAACTGATTTCATGATGTGAAGACAAACTGGAGGAGTTCTCCCAACACAAGCAGAAGTGATAGATGTGGAGGCTGTGACTGAAGACACAACTCCTGCATAACAATTATTCCTAAGAAAAAGCTGTGAAGAATGCAGTAGAAGCAATAGTAGCCAGCATGACAAAAGAAAATGTGCTTCAGCTGAAGTCCCCTATAACAGACCTAGGTAGGCCTAGGAGAAATAGAAAATCACCAGGCGGGAAAACTGTACCATAGGAAACTGTAGCCTGAGAAAATGCCTGCCTGGAAAACTGCCTGCCAACCCTACCCAGGGCAAACAGATGCCCGGCTAAGATTGGGGTCTGGGGTCAGCAGATCCGGCATAACAGGATGTAGCCTTAACTTGAGCCTGACAAGATGTATCAAAAACAATGGTCAGCAGAAATGGCAACCAACAATCTGGTCTAGCCAATCAGACTCTGACACCCCAACCAGTTACCTTTCGTGAGTTTTTTTTGTGCTTAAAAACTCTGCCCTAAGAGCAACTGATGAGACATAACCTCCCTTGGTTGGCTCCCCAACCTCCCTAGGTTGTCTGCACTTTCTCCACTTTCCCCCATGAGTCTTAACCTCCATTGGTTGGCTTCACTTTCCTCTTATTCCCTGCTAATAAACACTGCTCCTTAACTTGCTGTGTCTGTCTGGTTTCTTGAGCAACTCCAACCTAACACCCTAGTTGTAAGGATTCCTGCATGCAGATCCTAAGAAATCACTGACAAAATGCAAAATTAATGACATACTAGGATCTAAGTGTAGTCTTTAAAATTTTTTAAATTGAATGTTGCATAAAAGTTCTGTAAGCATCTAGACTACTGGGGAAATGCACTACAAAGGAACAGTAATTGGGCAGACTTCAGACTTGTCCTTCCCATTGCTGAAGGTCAGAACCTGTTGGAAGGTCATAGGGATTTTGAATGCAAAACACAGCACGTTGTAGCAATTTTACTCCAAGGCTGTAGTCAGGGTAAAAGCAACAGAAATGCATTGCCAAATGCAGTAGATATAAAGCATCCCATAGAAATCCTCAGACATAATGTCCCACAGATTCCAGCCATAAAGGGAGAATTGGGGCACACCTGATGATCAGAGCAATGCCAGAGGCAGAAAGATGTGATGGACTCTAAGCAGTGAACAATCCCTTCTTAGGCTCTGTAAAATGAAAATGTTCATTGTGGCTAGAGAAATTGGAATTCATTACTAATGGTCTCAGAGAAGGATGGAGAACCACTAATTTCTTTCCTGCTCTAAGTAAGTCATTCAAATTCCCCTCTGTGGGCGAAGTGGCAGTTTTCCTTGCACCCTGACTTTACCAGCATTTACTTTCAATATTTTGTTGATTTTTACTTGGTATCACCCTTTTTTTTATTTTTGGCATCACCTGAGTACATGTTTGTTGATTTGAGAGAGAGGGAGAGAGAAAAAGAGAGAGAGAAAGAAACACTGTGTGAGAGAAACACATCCATCAGTTACCTCCTCTGTGTGCCTGGACCCAGGACGGAACACAGAACCTAGCAATGTGCCCTGACCAGAAATCAAACTTGCAGCTTTTGGTATAAGGGATGATGCTCCAACCAACAACTGAACCACCTTGTCTGGGTGCTATCATTCTATCAACAATTTTTCACATGCTTTATGGTGTGTGTGTGTGTGTGTGTGAGAGAGAGAGAGAGAGACAGAGACAGAGACAGAGACAGAGAGACAGAGGGAGACAGAGAGATCAGGTAAATTTCTGCCCAGCTTTTTGCTCCTGTCAGGTCAAGGACAGCTAGGGCAGAGACAGATGACATACATGGGCTCTACCTGCTGGTGGCCAGCATCACAGCAGCCACACTGTCAGGTCTAAATCAGATCCAGCCAATGATGCCCATTTAAACCATTTTACAAAGGAAAGATGAAAACATGTATGTCTTGTGGTAGCAAAATGTGATATAATCAAGTTGATAGGTATATAGAGCTCCAGGGATAAACTAGGAACTTATTATTAATATTATGTTTGTATGGAGAGAGTTAAATTACCTTTGACAACACCATCAATGCTTCCTAGAAATATATTCTCTTCTGGAGCTATATCAATTCAGTTGAGAAGGATTGTGGAGGGACTCCGCCCACAAAGCCCCATCCATCTATCATGGATGAGAATAAAACTACCAAAACATGATTTGCTTGGGGAAGAGAGGTGGCCGATCTCTCAAAGGAGAAGGGCCAAGAGCCCCTTCCTCAATGGCTTTTATTAGGTTCATAACACACAGGAATACAGGTAAAGCTCATCAATCAATGTCAGGTGGCAAGGATCAAACAATGGATAACATTTCAAAGAAATCTGAGGGCTTAATCTGAGTCAGTGTCTGTCAGGAAAGGGGGTTGCAAAAACTTTGGGAGACATACTCATTTCCTCCTTGGATCCTTATCATTTAAATGAGAGCACTCTTAGCAAAGCAGGTTTCACAGGACTTTACAAATTCTTTCTTATGCCTGATCACCCGGGGAGCCGCTCTGGCCAGCACAGGACTGCACCACCTGCCGTCATAGTTTCAGGCTTAAGCAGATTAGAGCCAGGAAGCAAGAGATAAGGAAGACTTCTCCCAGATGGAAATGGGGACTCAGGCTACGTCAGAGTAGCCGAGGGACAAGGGTCCATAACACCCTATTTGCTGCAGCCCCCCCGAGTCCTTCCATGAGGGCCTTCCAAGTGGTCGTGCCTGGCTTGAGATGCCCCTCCCTTGAGGGGTCTTACCTGTCATTGGCTAACTGACCAAGCATTGGGGGCCAGATATGGATGAAGCAGAAGTGGGGCTCCTGCCAGGGAGATAAGCTTTGTCTCCTTAGTGGCTCAGGTCCTCATGACAGAATAGACCCAGATGAAATGGGTTTCTTAGGCTCTTACTCAGTCTAGCTATGGGGTGGGGGTTACAGCTCCTGAAACCAGGCTGAACGGTTCTCAACAAATGATTTCCAATTACTAGTCGTATATGTTTGCAACATAAGTGTATGGAAACATTTATGTATAGTCGTTTGGGGGAATAGCCTATCAAATAACATGGTGGCTGCTTTGTTACCTGTATAGCAATATGTATGTCTGTGTGCAGGTGGTGGTATTCACTGCCTGTTCACACTGTCTGCATGTATCTAGAGTCTATCTTGTATGGAGCTATGGAAATCAGTGGGGTGGTCACTCTATAGTGTGATTTTCTAGCAAATAGAAGATCATGAATTACTTAGAATTGTGACAACACAACCTGCTTCCTGCATTTAAGCCCATATGCCCTTTGTAAGTGCACTGTCTTCAGTACAGTTTCTGATGTGGAGGAAACTTTGCTATGTCCTTAGGTTCTGGAAGAAAGCTTGTTGGTTTCTCCAACAATAATCCTACAAGGAATTGTTCAATGTTCTTCCTGGAATTAAGAAAACCCCCTTATTATGTTCTTATTATTACTCTCTTGACAACAAGAAAATAACAACCATAAAACAGTCAATGTTTATTTAAAACAAGAGGGGCACTTCTCTTAAAATTTTAAACAAACTTTTATTATGGAAAATTTCAGTCATTCACCAAAATAAAAATCTCCATATACTTGTTACCCCACTTCACATTTATCAGCATTTCTAATTCACTTTGTATAAATATGGTACAATTCTGAACCTGCACTTCAATGACAAGGTAGAAAAAGGAAATAAATACTACATCTTGGCTATTGGCTACATTTTGGATCATTGCACACTCTGGGGAACCAAATTCTCAGAATAAGAGATTCTTGTAAAAGAAGGAAGTAAATTTCTAAGAATATGAGTAGTTCTTGGCCATACAACACAATGTACAGCTATTAACATAGTTTTTCATTCCCAAAGTAAAACATTACAAGGTAGAAAAATCTATCCTACAGCAGGTTATTTTTACTTAACCTATTACCTATAAATCTGAATCAGAAAAACATTTTTTTTTTATTGCATTGCCATTAGCCACAGGTGTGTGGTTGGTTCTCCATCACCCACCCATCTCTGACGTCCGTTCTGCAGGCACTCTCCATCTCCCTCTCAGTGCTCTGGTTTGACAGTTGTTATCAGCAACATGAGGGCTTTCCTAACTTCACAGCACAAATTGGGTAGAATTTGTCTGGTAAAGGAAAGGAATGTCTAATGCTAATCACATCACATAGTAAGATCGGTTGTTGAAATATGTATCCTAAGTATAAATATAGGAAATCTAATAATCACCCTCTTCCTCATCTTTCTGATTTAAACCTCTGAAATCAGGTTGGCCAAGCTGAAGTCAGAGTCTTGCTAAAAGACTTGGACTCCATAACCAATTTGTTTAAAATTAAACTTTTGATTATAATTTTTTTATTTCATAATTGCAACATTTAAATACTACCTAGAAACAAAATTTCCCCTTTTTGCTTTCTATTTTACTACTCCCAGTAAAGGATCAAAACATCTGATTTCACTTTTGATTGTAATGAATATTTAATAATAAAAATGATTTTTCTATCCTGACTCATGTCACTCAGTTAGTTGGGCATCCTATGGCAAAGTGAAAGGGTCACTGGTTCAATTCTTGGTCAGGGCTCAAGCCTGAGTTGTGGGCCAGGTGCCTAGTTGGGGTGCATGCAAAAGGCAACTAATCGATGTTTTTCTTCATTCACTTCACTCATCAAAGTTTTTATCCCTGTCTGTATCCCTCTCTTCCCCACTCTCTAAACATAAAAATTAAAAAAAATGATTTGTCTTTTATTCTTAAGAAGTCTTATGAGAAAATGCCCCTCCCCCTTTATTTTTCTTTTCTGTGAATGTGATTTAGCTTCTGGGACCTTACCCATGAAGATTTTTAGGTTTATACTGAAATTCAGTTTTCTAAATCCTGACTTTGTGTGGTAAGGAGGCTTCTCTTGTGTAGCTCTGTTCCATGACCCTGGTATTGGAGCCAGGCCTCACCCACTTTGTGGTTCAGGTGTCTTCTAGGACCTTGTATCATCTGTTTTCAGGCAACAAAAGTGGAATTATCTGAGGAGTGGCCACCCACACCTTGAAAGCCATGTCTCAGGAATGGCATATGTCACTTACATTCAAATTCCATTTGCTACACCTCACTGCAAAGAAAAGGAAAGCCAAGGAAGGGAGCATTGTGGGTGCTCAGGAAAAGGAGGGGTCAGAGTTTTGATCAACTGATGGCAGACTGCTGTACCAGAATCCTGGGCCTCAGTACATTGCCAAGGAAACTTCAAAATCTGATGAGCCTTAGCAGAGGGGAGAGAAGGGAAAGGACTGAGTCTAACTCCTACTGAGGCCCTGGAGGCACAGGCATAGCTCCTTTGGTTCTGGTTTGAGATCCTACCTTGAACTGAAGCTGATGGGGCTATTGGAATGCTGGTGTCAGCAGCAGAGCGGGTACCAACAGCAGAAGCAGAGACAGAGGAAATGGCTCTTCTTCCTGTGGAAAGAGCAACTTTAGGGGAGGACAAGATTGATCCTGAAGCTGCAGAGGTCATAGGGAGTGACAGATCTCAACCAGAGGAAACAGAAGCAGCCTCAGGTACATATCTTAGTGAAATGGAGGTTCTGGGGAGATGGCACAGCAGGGATGCTCTGTCTGTTGGTTAATGGCGATAACACTTTAGGATGAGGAATACTATTGTGGCCATTTTGTGGCATACTGCTCCCCCCAAAACCAAACAAACAAAAAATTACATTCTCAGACAGGGTGGTCACAGCACACACAGCATTTCCTCAATGTCAGTATTCAGGGGCTCTGCACAAGCCCCAGTGCTATAAGGGGCTGGGCTTAAATTAAACGCAGAGGGAGGAAAGGAAACTATGCAATAAACTGATGGAGGAGGGGAAAGAAGCACAGATGATGAAAAGCATGAGAATAGATGGAGGAGAAGGGAATTGGACAGAATAATAGGGGTGTGTGGATTATGTGGGGAAATAGCCATAAAATACTTAGCCTGGTGCCAGGCACATGCTGTGAACCAAAATTCACCCCAAATTAAGCTCCTTTTATCTAAAGCCCACCCTTATATTGTACTTTCCAAAGGAAAGTGGGTCATTAACTACATATATGAAGTTGGACTTTGCCCCAGCTCTTCCTTCCTTCAGAGGAGCATCCAAGGCAATGCTGCCATCTATGCCCTGGCTGTGGGAGCCTCCAACCCAGGTGTCCTGCAAGGACTGCTCCCCTAAACCCCATGTTTTGTTCCTCTATATTCTACGAGTAACAGTGAAGAGTGGGCTTAATGTTATGCTTTCCATATTTCTCATTATTTTACTTATAATGAATTTCCAGAAGTCTGTCCAGAGTTACTAAAAGTTTGAAATTGAATTATTCTTTCCATCCTACTAGAAAATCAGCAGGTTATATTGGTGTTTGAAGAAATAACTCAAAAGTGTATTTCATTCTTTGTGGTACTTTCTTGACACCATGCCAAGAAAAATTGTGTTTTACTTGTCGAAAGAGTGTATTATTTTCTCTGAATTGAGGAATAGAAGTGCTTAGGTCTCCTGATATCTGAGACAATATAGAAGTTAATCAGAAAAGCAAGAAATATCTCCAGACTTTCATTATTGGAGTTAAGCTCCCCTCCTTGCTCATCTTTGTCAAAATGCAAAGGGGAGGTTTTGATCCTTTGGTTCTGCTTTCCCAGACAACAGAGGACTTGGAGTTGTCCTTAAACTGTGACTGTGGTGTGGCTCTGATGATAACCAACAAGCAAAGGACAGGTGGATTACCTCCAATCATGGGCCTCATCTTTACCAGCAATGTGGTTTCAGGATCTTTGGGAGTGCCATGAGACTCTCAAAGAAAAGCATTTACACGAGCATACTGTTAGCTTCAAGTGATTGCTAGCATGTAGTGGGACAGGAACGGACCACTGCACAGATGAGAGCAACCTTAGAAGCCGACTGCATTTCTTTGGAGGACTCTCTCTTCCAGCCTGCCATGACTCACCTCCCTCATTGCAGTCTCCTGTCCCTCTTCCCTGGTGACCCAGAAACCACCCTCTTACTAAACTGGATGACTGTTCCAGGACCCAGAAATCCCACCAAGAGTTGTCTGACTCAGGAGAGATAGAAAGGAAGAAGGTCCTGCAGGCAGAGGGCCCAAGGGCCAGAAAGCCTAAATCCATTCTGGGGAACAGCAGGCATTTGGTTAAACGAGATGGGTGGGGGAAGTAGGAGCCAAGCAGGGTATTTTGGGGAGGAGGCAGATGTCTTGTCTCCAAAGGATCACCACATTTTTATACCCTCAGGCGAAGCTCATCAGCCTGCTTCCAACAATGAAGGGGAGGGAGACCATGAAATAATTCTAGGTATGTCACAGGTTGGCACAGGCAACCAGGTTGTTGGTGATAGGGGCAAAGATTTGAACTGAATAGAGGTTTATAGCAGAAAGAGAGAGCAGATTTATTAAGCAATAGTATACTCCACAAAACATGGGAGCAGGCCAACTCCAAGCAGAGATTGACCTCATGGGCTAGAGGAATTCTGTTCTTATAGGGCAGATTCTTCCTGGCCAGCTTTGGTGGGCTTTTATTGCATAAAGTAATACGAGTAGTTGTATTACTTTAAAGCTACTTTGCATGTGGTCTTCCATGATTTTCCTTGACTGTCCACTGGAGAAGGGTGTCACACAATGTTAACTTATTATAATACTATTATAATAAAGCAGGTGTTGTGCAGCATTTCTGCATGAGTGAATTCATGAGTCACCATGATTCAGTGCTTTTCCAGAAAGTGGGAACAACCGGTCTTAGAACAGGGTCTCTGTCCTATATCCATGAGATGGTCTAGGGGGTTCTGTGGGCCCATTTGTTATTTATGAAGCTTCCTGTGAATATCAGGCGCAGATTGACTTATAAAATGCTGTCCTATCAAGATTTGACAGGACAAGATTCCTCTAGGAATGATGGATCCAAGTTCATATATTTTCAGAAGGCTTCTACTTGTCAGTTTCTGAAGACAGCTGGGTTCTCTTCCTCCCTAAACCTGAGTACAGGTTCCCTTAGTGCCACCTGGCTTCACCAAAATGTTAGGTGAGCAGACAGGGCAACCTGGGAGCAGCATACTAACCAAACCATTATCCACAACTCCATTATTCTAAAATAGTGTCAAGAAACAAGTTTTCAACCAAACCATTTCACTTTTTGCTCCCTTCCATGTTCTGTTTCCTTTTTACCTTTCCAGATATGATTAGATGGCTGATGACCTCAGGAGGAGTGCAGAGAAATTCTCCAAGACTTGGAAAATCCTGAAGTCTCACTCTCCCACACCTGAGGGGGTTGGTCTGTCACAGCAATTCTCAGTCTCACCAGAGTCACCAAAAACTGTTACCAAACAGACCCATGGTGAGTAATGATGTACTATTACTGAATGGACTTCTTCCCCTTCTCCCAGGGTCCCCCTGTACTAGGTTCACCTTGCCCACTGCCAGGAAATTATAGCTCTCAATGTCAGAGATTGGTGAAAAGGAAAGGAATTATTTATTCAAAAGTTACACAGGCTTAAGAGTAATGACTTAATGTCTTCATTAAAATCCCAAAGTCTCTTAAAACACCCACAAACACACACAGTCAGTCCTTCCTTTCCACCTTTGCTCAGTCCAGGGTACCATATCTCAGGAAAAGAAATAGAAGTCCATGGCTCAGGTACTTCCCAGTAATCCATGTTCAACTGGCAGGCCTCCCTCAGTTCCTAGCACAGTCAGTAATGTCACTGGGATCTCCAGTTCTTAATCTAAAGCCACATGGCACCTTCTCATGGCCCACCAGCAAGAGTCCTTTCACACCTTTCCTTCCTGCAGCACCTCTCCTGCATTCTTCCAAATTGCTAAAACAGAGCTTTGCATCACTACTACGTCTTGCATTCTGGTTTCCTAAGCTGTGTGGCAAAGGAAGACCCAAAGCAGTATGGTTCCTCCTTCACAGGCTGCTGTGCCTGGATTTAAATCCCAGCACCAATCTCCCTCTCCAGCCCCATTTCCAACTCCTCCCATAATTGGCTACACCTGCCAGCATTCCTGTATTTTTTTTTCCAGCTTTACTGGGCTGCCTTAGTAAGTCTGGGCAGGTGTGGCCACAGGGTGTGGAGCCAATCATCTCCAAGCTCTTACACAGGTGCTATAACCAGAGGGAGTTGCCTCCCAGTTACATCCTGGGTGGAAGTCACTCCTATCTCCCTGGCTCAAAGCAAGGCCACAACTATTTAACATATCCATGAAACCAGTTAAAAGTTATAGGTATGTTAAATGACCATGCCTGAGGTAGGTTGCAAAACTGTTGCTATGCAGAACAGCTCTCAATGATCCTGCTCCATGTGTCCCATCCCTCAGTTCAGACTTGTGGGGGTGAGGACAGCCTATATTTTTAATATTTCCTGGACACCCTGAGTTCTGGACCCCATTACAAATCCCTCTCTGCAGGGAGCCCCTGGCTGCACCCTGTTATAAATCCCCCCTTTCAGATATACAACCCCTTTATAATCATAAAAAGACAATAGGTGAAGGTCTCATCTTCTTGAAGCTACTTCTGGCTGGAATGGATGTTGTCCTACCTATCCTCCGGTCAGGGGTTCCCTGAAAGAGTGGCGGGGCAGCATAGGGGGCATCCTTCCTGTAAGGGGAAGGACCTTACAGAATCCAGGTCAATGGGCTATCACCAGGAAGTTGCAGGCTCAATGTCCAAAGGCTGGCATTATTGGACAGTTAGCATCCTTGTCATATTCTGGAGGTGACAGATTTGGCAAAAGAGTTGGAAAGCACAATTAAATCATAGCCACTAAATGATGAAGGCATGGACTTAGGTAAAGAATGGCTTCTCTGGAGGAAGGTGTACAAGGCATGCTACACCCATTCAAAGCCCTTTTTGCCCACTATACTTAGCTCAGCCTGAGGGGAATATTTTAGGATTTCCCCCCTTTCAGATTTCTGGGCCTTTTCTGTCTAAGGCATTTGGACAAAAAAGAGAAAATCACTTCTAAAGTGAAGCACACAGTGAAGCACAATGTGCTGCAAGGTTGAAGCACATTGCAACCCTTTATCAACCCAACCACTTAGTTCAGCTAAACCGTTGAGTCTCAGGGGGAGATGATGAAGATGGGCTCCTTAAGTGAGGTCTATATTTTGAACAATCACTCTGGTAATGAGATCATAGGCATACATCCTATGAAAATAGAAGGGGATTGTTGTGTGAATTCAGTCTCTGTGCCTGTGAGAGTGTCATTTTGGAAGACATCCAGTTGCAAGGCCTTTGCTGCAATGACATCCAACAGGGGCAATTTGACAGGTCCTTTGTGTCTGTAAATTGAATGTCTTTGGTGATATTACAAACCTAGTTTCAACTTCCAAATGAAAACAAACTTTCAAGACAGTTAGCTGCACCATTCTGATATCTAATACTGAGCATTGTGATTGTCCTTGAACCACTATTTTTCTCCTTAAGATCATGCTCATTGTCATTAAAGGGACTACATTGAGTCCAGCTTTTAATTTTGCCTGTTCATTTGCATAAACACACCAAGAGCAGCCTGGATCACCTATGATCTTTAAGTATGCTTTGCTGGAACTCACACAGGGAACCTTTAGATGGACTTTTCAGTCTGCCCCTCAGGGCACAGAAGCTGAACCACACATCTGCCATATGGCTTTGCCTGTACCAGTTGTTTCACTCAAGTCCTTGAGGCTTCCATTGTGCCTGCAGGTTCTTTTTTAGCCATCTTTCAGGAAAAGCAACCTTCATTCCTTCCCTGGAAAGATTGCTATGAACCATGCAAACAACCAAGGTACCAGGCTTTTCTTTTGTAGGCTTTCACTGGCTTCACAAGTCAATCCCAGTTTCTCAGGGCTTTCTGGTGACAACCAGAGCCCAGACATGCCTCCTTCATGTTTGACATTCCAGTCAAAATCTTGGCTAACAAAACTGTCATTAATGACTGGTCTTACTGGATTTATACAAAGAAATCTTGTCATTACTCACTCCTTCTGGATGCCAAATTCTGGAGGGATCAGGTAGGGAGAAAAATACAAAGTGTGAAGGAAAATCTTTTTCCTTATGGTATCTACCAAGATTGCATCTCCATACCTTATACCTTCCATTACTAACAACACATAATTTCTTTACAAAACTTTCACATTTCCATTTATCTTACACCTTCCCACAGACCTTCTGCAATATTCACAAACCTTCTATATCCTTTTATACACCTTCATTTACATATCTTACACTTTCCCTTGTTCACTTTCCTACAGAGTGTGAACTTTAACCTTCCCTGAAAAACATTAATTTCCTTTTCAGAGCAGATACAGAGCAAAATCCAAAATACAGAGTTTTGGTAGAACAATAAACAGGTAGAAGCATTCTCTTGGACCAGTGGGACAAGACCAGTAGAGACATGCCCTTTCAGGCCCAGTCTCTTGGCAGAGACATGCTCCTTTGCCTCAGGCTGAAACACTCATCAGCTTTGAATGACCCTCCCTGAGTCCCAGTTACAGGTGACCTCTCCTAGGTCTTATAGGTACAGAGGATTTCTGATCAGGAACAGAACCAAATTGAAACCACATTCCCATAAAACCAGAAAACAAGTAATTGATGTTTCCTTTCCTCCAGGTTTAAAACTTTCACAACCTTTATACACACATTTTTACCCATCCATATTTAACCATAATTGACTTTTAATCCTTGTTCCTTTCCCATAGTTGGAATGCCATACTTAAATTCAGTACTTAAACTCAGTATCTGGCAGCTAAAAGTCCCTAGCACTATAGGCACTTTCCACTAAAAGTCCGTAGATTCTTAGGGACATCCTGCAGCTTTCTGAAGCTTAGACCTTGCAAACACCCTATAAATCAGATGGTCACCCTTGGACCCCAGTTCATGCCCTACAGAACCAGAGCCCTCCCTATCAGAACAAGTTGCACAGAGAACCTAACTGGCGCAGTGCCCACAAAGCAGCAACACATAGCTCATAATCTGAAGAAAACTGTTAGCCCACCACCTTGCCCAATCCCAAGATGGTGGAACTGTCATGTGACTCATCATCCAAGATGGCAACATGCATACATTACCCATCCTCCATGGTGGGTCACTCACGTGGCTTGCTGTCCAATACCCAACATACATAGAGGCTCGGCTTATAGAACCTAAGGGTTCTTAGTATGCAGCTGGCCTGCACATTTATGGCCCTCCTCCCAAATCCACTGTTTCTCATCTGGGGAACAGCAGATGGTCAGAATTATGTATAAATCCCTCCATGACATACTAAAGGCTAAAGCACATATGGCAAACACAAGGCCCCCTGGCCAAATCTGGCCCTCCACCTTGTTTTGTCCAGCCCAGCACTTTGTTTCTACCAGGTGGCAGTGCCAAGCCCCTTGCCCCTAGTTAAAGAGTAGTTACATTTATATAGTCCTAAAATTACATTTGGCCCTTTGAAGGCAACCGTGAGGCTGATGTGGCCCCCAGTGAAAATGAGTTTGACATCCCTCTATGACATAGAGGGATGACAGACCAAGAGGGAAAATTAAAATATACCTATGTGGGCAAGTAAACCACCTTATAATTTCAAATTCAACTAATTAGGTAAGATTGGCTCCATGTGGCCATTCTGGTAACAAATGACCAGCAGGCACCTGTAAAATGGTTCTGGGCAATGTTGCTGATTGCAATGATATACATGCCGAAGATGAGAGTGAGTTGTTCTTGCAACTGTACTTACTGATGGGACTATTAGTGACCCTGAGATAGGTATTCTGGGTACAAAGACAGCAGGAGCCCTTCCTACATAAAAGGCAAGTGGGGTTACAAGTGCAGGAATAAAGGACAAAAGTCAGCTGGGGAGAACAAGCATAAAAGACTATCAGTGGACCTGAGGAGACTGCAAAAGGAGATCACAGCACAGGCGAGGTATTGACTGATATCCCGTATGGAAGGTCAAACTATGCCTATGAGGGAGCAGCTGCAGGGTAGGGCAATGTCTCATGGTTTTCACAGTGTGCCTGACTGGTGTGCAGACATTTTCTCGCACCTGGCAGGGGCTAAGGCTAACCCCGTTCCACACTCAGGTTACCCTATCATGAGTGTCTTCAAGCGGCGGGTTTTTAACCACCTGACCTGTGCCTGCAATTTAACAGCCAACCTTCCATCAGGGAACATTAGACTCACCAAAACAGAATAGATGGCAATGGAAAGGGGCATCCCTGGGTGTCAGACCAGCAAAAGGGGCTTACCACTTCAGTGTCTTTGAGTGGCTGGAGCCCCAAAAGGTGCAGAGTCCAAGGAGGTGGCTAAAAGCTTGGATCTTCCAGGGCTGACCAGGGAGATGTCAGAGCTGGCCTCCAAGCAGAAGGCCACTGAGAACTTCCAGCCAGAACCCTCCGCTCTGTCTACAAGCCAAGCCTCTCAGCAAGTGCCTCCCAGGTTTCTCTACAAGATCTTTCTACTTTTAATTTTTAAAATCTAGCAACCATTTGTCCTTTTGCTATGAAGCCATTTTACTCAAAACTTTGACTTTCTGATTTTTACTTTTATTTTTAGCAATACACACTCTTTATCTGTACTGCTTTCCCCTCCATCCCCACATCACAGTGCAACCTGGCAAGCTTTCTGTGCTGTGGACAAAGGGGAACTGCTGTGACATCTTTCCATTTAAAAAATGGATAATTACACATTATGCCCTTTGGTGGGGAATGGGTTAATGCCCTCCACCTGAGTGCCCTTCTGTGCTCCCCAGGGAGCTCTGTGGGGGCCTCTGCTCTGGGATCAACTGCTCCCAGCTGAGTCAGATACCTCTGGAGGGCAGGAAAGAGCAACCAGCCCTTCAGCTCTGGCACCTGGTTACAGTGCCTGACACAGGTGGGAGCCAATCCACACTTTAAAAGTAAGTGAACAAATATGTTATGGAAAGGAAGAGAAAAAGAGGCCTAAATTTATATGCAGAAGGTTTCGCTCAGAGAGGCAATCAAGTGGTTACATAGAGCCTTCATAAACTGAAGGTCCTTACCAAAAACAAACAAATAAACAAAGACAGTAAATACCTAGAAACACAGGCTCCAACCAAGTGTTAAGTGCAACTAACCCTTCTTAATAAAACATTTTTGGGAATTTTAAGTTCCATAATTTGGTTTTACAGTTCAAAATTCAGCTACTAAAAGAAGTATTTGTGTGTTTGTGGGGGTGGGATTGAATTGTCATAATCTTGTTCTACTTTCTCTACTTATTAGACAGTTACTGTAACTTGCTACCTCTAATGGGGGCAATTGGATGTAATGGAGTCATTGACAAATTATGTGAAGGAAAAACTAAAACTGTGGCTAGGGGGGCACGTGTCCCACTGTGTTTTGTCCCAGAGCACAAGAAATCAAGGGTGCAGTGTGTGCCACTGGAGGCTAGGACTGGCCGGGCCTGCCCAGGCTTCCCTCACTAACCTCAGTGGGAGCTAGGAACACCACTCACCCCTCTCTCTGGGCTTCCGTTGTTGCATTAGAAAAATGAATTTGTGGATAAAATAGTAATTTCCTGCTCTGACAGTTTACAATTCTACATGCAAAACACACATTTTAAAAGCTGATTATATAATCCCATTGTTATAGAACACAGGTCCAAGGGGGGCAATTATTGGCCCACCCAGGGATGCCAAAAACAGTTACAGAACACAGGGGCCAAGGTTTGTTATGTCTGCCACCTTAGGAAAGATGTCTCTCAATGCCAGAGATTTGTGAAAAGGAAAGGAAACGTTTATTTAATGCTATACAGACTTAGAGTAGTGACCTAACATCTTCATTAAGATATCAAAGTCCTTTTGGATACCCACAGATGCCCACAGTACTTCCTTCTCCCCTTGACCCTAATTCAGGGTACCATAACTCAGGAAAAGAAGCAAACGTCCAGGATCCAGGCTCCTGACACAGTCAGCTGTGTCGCTGTCCAGGCAGGATCTCTGATTAATCCAAAGCCAAGTGGCACCTTCTCATGGCCTACTAGCAAGAGTTCTTTCACCCTTCTTCCAGGAAAAATCTCTCCTGCTTCCCAGGACATGCAGTCAAAGGGAGCACCCCAAAACCACATAGTCCCCTTCTACCAAAGCTGCAGAGCTCTGCACTCTGACAAAACCACGTGGCTCTCTCTGGCAAAGCTGTAAGAGGGTCTCCACTCTGCCAAAGCCGTGTGGCTGTCTCTCTCTCTAAGGGCTGCTGCGTCAGGATTTAAATCCTCGCACCTATCCTCCTCTGCAGCCCCATTTCTGACTCCTCCGATAATCAGCTACACTTGCCAGCACTCCGGTATCCTTCCAGCTTTACTGGGCTGCCATAGTGAGTCTGGGCAGGTGTGGCCCCATGGCCTGGAGCCAATCTTCTCCAAGCTCCCATGCAGGCACTGTGAACAGGGGGCATTGCCTCCCAGTTACAACTTGGGTGGAATTCACTCCGTTCTCCCTGGCTCAAAGCATGGCCACAGCTATTCAACATATCTATGAAACCAGCTAAAGGTTATAGATATGTTAAATGACCATTCTGGAGGTTATCTGCAAAACTGTTGCTATGCAAAACAGCTCTCAATGGCCCTGCTCCATTTGTACTTTCCCCCAACTCACACCTGAGGAGGAAGGGGTGAGGACATCTTGTATGTCTTTCTAATATTTGCTGGACATCTTGAGTTCTGGGCCCCATTCTGAATCTCTATTTTGGGGCCCCCCTCTTGGCTGCACCCTGTTACACCATGACTGGGGTTGAGGGCTGGGACATGAAAGAAATAAACTTAGGTGTGACTGTAATGGGATGCTGGGTTAGTGGTCCCCAAAATGGAAAAACACCCACTAACTTGGCTAGGGGAAGGGGAAGCAGAGCAGGGCCATTGAGAATTACTTTGCATATCTAAAGAATTTGGCCAGTGTTTTAGTAATGCTAATAGCTGTGCCTGCCAGGCTCATGCTGGGAGCCAGGGAGATGGGCAGTACCCGATTACTGCACCTGTGGTAGCTGCTTGGAGGCTGTTCCCACATCACCAGACTAAGCCTGCCTAGACTAACAATGGCCACTGAGAAAGGCAGAAGAAACCAGAGTGCTGACCTAGGTAGCTGATTGTGCGAGGAGTCAGAAATGAGGTTTCGAAGCAAGATCCCCACCGGGATTTCAACACAAGTGTGGGAGTCATACACTCTTAACCAAGCTGCTTGGGAGTGGAGAAGGCTGTCTTGGCCACGTGGTTTGGCCAAAGGGTGCAGAAGAACCCCTCTGGGCCACCATGAGGAGGAGCTATGCGGTTTTGGATTAAGGCCAAGAGCCTAGCCAAGCACGGATGACTGGAAGAAGCCAGAATACAGATGGGAATCTGCCCAGCTAAGGTACAGACTTCTATTTCTTTTCCTGAGAGATGATATCCACCCTCACTGGCCTTGTTTCTCAAAGGGAGGCAGGACTGTGTGCTTATGGTTTTGTTTTTTTTCCTAAAGTGAGTGGGATTTAATGGCAGAATTCTGCCATTATTCTAAACCTGTATAACTTCTGAATAAATAGTTCCTTTTCTTTTCATAAGACTGGCATTGGGAGTCATGGTTTTTTTGGGGGTGGGCAATAGAACTCAGAGGAATAGGACCCACAGTGATTCTGTTGCATGAATATAGATAGTTATTCAATATCTATAATGGTTCATTTTCCTATTCTTTCTATTTTAAAACTTTTTGCTATGATCAAATTTTAAAGAAATCTTTGAAAAAAAGGAAATAGAAATAGACTATCATGATTAAAGGGCAGGATAGGAAAAGAAGAAAGTTTATTTACAAAGAGATGGACTACAGGTTTGATTAAATAGTGATTTTTATTATAAATAGTGATGGTTTTCCCAATATTACAGAAGCTGTGGTTAGAGGAACATTCTGCTAAACATTTTTAGTTCAGGTTAAAAAAGCAAACAATTATAAGCCATTAGCAATGCAAATCTCTAATAAAAATATGATGTTTTAAGCTAATCAATGCATCACATTTCAACTCTAGCAGAAGGTGTTGCATGACTAAATAAACATTGCCATAGCCTCAGCAACAGTCTGGGAGAATTGGATGTTTTAATAAACAAGGAAGAGGATTTCCATTCTGCCTTCAGAGACCTTCTCCTCCTTTGGGGTGTGAGGTAAGTCTTCATTTTCATCTAGCTTGGAGATGCTGGTAAGAGTGCCTGCAGATCATCTGACTGGGAAGCAGATTTGACCTCTATTTTCCTTTATAACATTAATCAGTTCTTTTATAATCTTACAGGTGGAAGCACTGCATAACTTTGAGGCAGCAAATTCTGATGAACTTACTTTACAAAGGGGTGATGTGGTGTTGGTGGTCCCCTTGGATTCAGAGGCTGACCAGGAAAAGATGAGATTGGAAAGTGCTACAGGCTATATTTGGTTTCCCAATTATAGCCTGAGGGTCAGTTGGGCACAGTGCCTTCCTAAAGATATTTCATTTTCTGAGATGCTGCAGGGCAGCTCTGAAAAGGATTTAAGGACTTATGACCACAGTGCATCACACATTTTAGTTTTGTGATGCCATTACTCTGTTTATTCTTTTATACAAATAGACGATCATTTCTTATTAGGTATCTGCTTTTTAGGGATGTTGTCTGTGAATCAGCAGTCCTCAGAAAATGCAGACACTGTCCATATGCACTACAAGTCTGCCTTCACAGGTAGTTGCCTATGAAGGTGTTGAGTCTGACAAGGAAAGATTATGAGGGGATGTCTGGGAGATGGACATGTTTTATATCTTGATATGGGCTTTGGTTACACATGGTATGCATTTGTCAAAACTCAACCAAACTGTCCACTTAACAATCTTTGCATTGCACAGTGTTTAAATTATATCTTCTTTCTAAAAGATTCTTTTTAAAAAATCACCTCCAGGGGAATAAAAATCACCTCCAAGCATAGTGGTCTGATATGAAGGAGCTTAGAACTCCATTTTGTTGTTCTTAATAAGATTCATGAATGCCTAAATGGCATGTAAAATGTGTAGGTGTGTCTATGAACATGTTTTTGGAGAGAAGAGCTATAACTTCTGTAATGTTCTCAAGAAATGTATGAGCCTCCTCCCAAACAATAAAGGCACTATGTTTGAGTGACTTTATTATGTTCCATATTTGGTTCTTATGATAATACACTCACCCAGAAAGATCGAGTGCTGGGTCAAGCAAACAAGAGTCTCTACCACAATAAAATTAAATCACAAATTAATAATAATAAAATATCTTTAAGAGCTCTAAATATTTAAAAAATTAAAAATACATTTCTAAATATTCTATGATCAAAGTAGTGAGAGCAAATTAAAAAAATATTTCATGGTGACCATTAACTTCTGGTTTTTAGTCTAAGGTAAAAGGAGATAAAATTAAATAGAAAGTACATAGATGGAAAGAAATAACAAACTGAATTCACAAATGGATGTAATAAAAAGATACAACAGTAGAAAATATTAAGAGAACCAAATATTCTTTGAGGAGATTAATAAAATTGTTAAAACCCTAGAAATACTATTCAAACAAACAAAAAAACAGTCAAAGCATGAATTACCAATAACAGGTAAAAGTGTCTGTTTATCTCAAAAACCCCATTCTAAACTTGTAAAATAAATGTAAAATATATTATAAACTTATAAAACATGTTAGAAAATACAAACATATTTTTGCATTAATCATAAGTTATATTTTAAAGAAATTAAGAGAAAAAAGACCTTGTCCTTGTTGTTGTGGCTCAGTTTGTTGGAGCCTCCTCCCAAAGACAGAAGAGGTATAGGTTTAATTCCCAGCCAGGGCACATACACAGATGCAGGTTAGAGCCCTAGTCAGGGTGTGTATGAGAGAATTGATATTTCTCTCTCTCTCACATCTCTCTCTGTTTCTCTTTCTTCCTTCTTCCCTCCCTCCCTCTCTCTCTGAGAGCAATAAAAAAGAAAGCCTTTACTGAGGATAAAAACAAAAAGGCCTTTACCAATTTCTATAGTGTTGAACTGCTGACAGTAACTCCTCTCAGCTTTTGTTTATCTAAAATTTTTATTCATGTTTGTTTTTAAATATATTTTCTTTAGAGAAAAAATTCCAAGTTAACTGTCTTTCCTTACATTTTTAAAAAATATTGTCCCATTGTTTTCCTCTATCTACTGTTTAAATGACAGAAAATACTGTGACTTTTGCACTGACAGATTTTGAGAACTTGTTGGTATCATGTTTCATCATTCTAAATGTAATGTGCTTAGTTCTTTTTTTTTTTTTCATGGTTTTCATGCTTGAAGTTACTGAGCTCCTTAGACTTGTATTCTGATGTCCTTCACTACATTTGAAAGACTTTCAGCTATGATCTCTTAATGTTTTTCTTTTTCCTCCCTTTTTCTGTCTACATTCCTGCATATGTTGGACTTTTATATCTAAGACTGCTCTTTTTGTTCAACAGTTATTGCTCTCTGGTACTCTGGTTGGGTAATTACTATTGACCTATTAAGCACAGTGACCCTTTTTCCACTACTTTGAATTTGTTGTGAAGCTTATTCTGTGAGTTTTTTTCTTAGGATTTATCTACATAGTTCTACAATTTATTATGTTGTTCTCTGATAGTTTTCATCACCTTTTTGATATTTCTTATCTATTCTCATCATTACCATCTTTTAATTTCAGTCCATGAAGATATTTATAATAACTGCTTTAAATTTCTTACTACTAATTCTAAAAGGTGGGCCATCCCAGGACACATTTTTACTGATTGCTTTTTATCATTTGATCACATTTACCTGTTTCTTTCTTTCTTCCTCCCTCCCTCCCTCCTTTTCTCTCTTTTTCCTCTCTTTCTTTCTCTGTTTTTTTCTTTCTTTCTTTCTTTCTTTCTTTCTTTCTTTTTCTTTCTTTCTTTCTTTCTTTCTTTCTTTCTTTCTTTCTTTCTCTCTCTCTTTCTTTCTTTCTTTTCTTTTCTCTTTTCTTTTCTCTTTCCTTTTCTTTTCTTTTCTTTTCTCTTTTCTTTTCCCTTTTCTTTTCTTTTCTTTTCTTTTCTTTTCTTTTCTTTTCTTTTCTTTTCTTTTCTACCCTCCCTTACCTGTAGAATTTGTTTTCATTGGTACTGGACACAGTGTGAAATACATTATAAAGTCTGGATTCTATTTTTCTATCTTCTATCTGTGAAGATTATTTTTTCCAGTAGGCATTCAAACTGCTGGTTAATTACCTTGAATTCATGGAAAGGTGTTTTATACTTGGTTAACATGGGTCTGTTTCAATGTTGCCTTATTCTTAGAATAAATTCCCAGTCCTAGGCCATGGTCTCTACCTCTAAGACACACCTTATCTGGAATCCTAATAGAAACCCCAAAGAGTTTATCAAGCCCCCTAACTTGATGGGATTTGAACTCTAAACTCTGCCTCCCCTCCACTGCCTGAATCTTTCCTCATCCTTTCCCTCCTTCCTGCTTTCCCCAGGTTTCCTGGAGTACCTGTGATGTATTCACAGCTGGGGGATAGCTCAGGATTTCAGAGAAGCTTCTCTGCCTGTTTGGGAAACTTTCTTCACAGTTCTCTCCTTTTTGAGTTATGACCCATAGCAGACAACTGTAATTGAACAACAATAAAATAATTTTCAAAAAAAAAAGTGCCACTGCTGTGACAGCCCTTAGCTCTCTCCTCTGCATGCCCTGCACCATGCAGGTGGAGGAACACCTACAGGGGGAGGCTATGCCAGCACAGGTCTCCCTGGGGCAGCACCTCACTTCCTGGCATTAAATATTCTCTGACACTGCCTGCTCTTGCTTACTCTCGGTGCCTTCACACAGGTGTTATGTGTGGGCCACCCCTTTATTTCTAACAACAACTTTGTATTAGCTCATATTTTATATTCCATATTTTGTAACAAATAGAATTTCTCTATATAAATAGTTGTGTATAGCTATACATATGCATTTAATTATATATAAATATATATTCAAGTTATTTTAGTGCTTATATTTGCTCAGGAATAAGCCTTTGTCTGATACAAGCTATTTTACCATTACCAAAACTGGAAATTCTTAGTCCACCACAATTTTAAACAGTTAAAATTTAATTTTATGTATTTTTCTTAACTAAAGGTTGATATTGGGTAATAATATTCTTCACTTTACTAGATAAATTGCATTTCATTACATACATGTTGAAATATATCTTCATTATAGGTTTGTGTGAGTCCTTTACTTTTTTCTTTATGGAAACAATTTAAAAATGTATGACTCAGCACCATTAATTTTCACTCATAGTAAATAAAGTCAATATAAAATTTAGACACTTACGGGGGAAATGTGGCCTTTTGTTTGCTTACTAGATATTTAGAAAATACTGTGTATCATAGAAATGTACACTTGAAACCTATATAATCTTATTAACCAATGTTAATTCAATAAATTTAATTTAAAAAATAAAATAAAATTGAAAGAAAATATTTAGTTATCACCCTTTAACTTTGGGTACAACTCTGTTTTTCACATAGATAGCACAAAAAATTTAACATTATAATTTTTGTCAGCAGCTAGGATATTATTTGTTACATTATTGTCATCTTTTTCTCAACCTATTTTTCTGCCTTCAAAAATTGTCCTGTCTAAATGCTTATATTTTTGTCTATTCAACAGCATCAATTTATAGTCTCAGATTTATCACAAGGGAATGTGTTCAGCTTATTTATTTAATTTTTGAGTCCTCATTTTATCTGATGTACTTGAACCGGGAATTGATTTGGGTTAAATCTGGCCATCCCTCATCTTAAGAGGGATCGCATCAGGGGATTAGTTAGCATAGTAAAGACAGTCATTCCCCACTAGTTTTGCCTCATATTGTTCCTTTACCTCAGCTTTTCCATTTAGGCTCTGCTTATCTTCTATAGGCCAAGGGCAGACGGCTGCCTCTGTTTCTCAGTTTTACATACAATCTCCAATGTTTCCTAAGCCACGTGGCAAAAGAGAGCAACCCAAAGTCGTGTGGTCCCAACTTCACCGAAGTTTCATGGTCCTGTCCTGGTATGGCTGCTGTGCCTGGGTTTAAATCCTAGCACCAGTCTTCCTCTGAAGCCCCATTTCTGACTCCTCCCACAATCAGTTACACCTGCCAGCATTGCTGTATTCTTCTAGCTTTACTGGGCTGCGGTAGTAAGTCCAGGCAGGCCTAGCGCCATGGGGTGGAGCCAATCATCTCCAAGCTCTCACGCAGGCACTGTAACCAGGGGGAGTTGCTTCCCAGTTATATCCTGGGTTGAAGTCACTCCCATCCCCCTGGCTCAAAGCAAGGCCACAACTATTTAACATATCTATGAAATCAGTTAAAGGTTATAGATATGTTAAATGACCATGCCAGAGGTTAGCTGCAAAGCTGTTGCTATGCAAAACAGCTCCCAATGACCCTGCTCCACATAGCCCATCCCCCAACTCAGACTGGTGGGGGTGAGGACACCATATATATATTTTTCTCTAGTATTTCCTGAAAACCCTGAGTTCTGGACCCCATTTAAAATCCCTATTTGCCCCACCCCCACCCCCGGCTGCACCCTGTTATGTAGGCACTAGGGCATGGGAGGTGAAGTTGATGAAGTGCCAAAAGAGTCTTCCTCATCAGCCATGACGGTGGCAGGGGGAATTTCTTACACTAAGCATGCGCAAGGCTAGCAAGGTAATCAGAGGAAAAAGCCCTTCTATGGCTTTCCAATACCAGATTAGAAATGGACCAGAAGAAGTCAGACAACTGAACCATAGAAGTCAGAATGGCAGCAGGGGGAGGTGCTGGACCAAAGAGGCCTGTCAGTATAGCCTGGGGAAAGAAGGGATTAGTTTGAAGGTGGACCCACCCAAAGCACACCAAAGTTTGGGAAGTTAATTGGTCTTTCTGAGAAAGCACATGGCCCATCCATACTCAAATCACATATAGTCCCAGGGGAACAAAGAAATGCTGTCTTGTTCACCACTCACTGCTCTGGATCTATACACAGATGGTTCATTTGTCTGTCCCCTCCATTGGCCATGGGGCCATAGCACTTGTGTGACTCCTGGACTGTGGGAGAGAGTCTATCTATCTATCTATCTATCTATCCCTCCTCCTTGCCCTCCTCTCTGTCTCTTATCTCATAAAACATTCAGTGGTGTGCTTTCATGCTGTCTGTCTTAGGGGTAGACTTCCCTGTGGCCAAGGCAGCTGCATGGCCATGTCTGCACTGACTGTACATACATCCTCCAGGAGAGAGACAGAATACAGACAGCAGCTGGGAACAACCTAAATACCTATCCAGGTATTTAGAAGCCACCTAGGTTCACAGGCCTGTACTCAATCCACAGAGCCACGCCAGTGAGGGCTTATATCCTAAGAATACTGAAACAATTCAAAAGAACCTGTGCACTGTAATGTTCATAGCAGCACAATTTACAATAAATAGCCAAGTGCTGGAAGCAACTGAAATGCCCACCAGTAAATGACTGGATAAAAAAAAAAAAAAAAACTATGGTACATTTACACAATGGAATACTACAGAACAGAAAGAAGGAAGGAGCTCCTACCCTTTGCAACTGTATGGATAGAACTGGAGGGCATTATGCTAAGTGAAATAAGCCAGGTGTGAAAGAAAAATACCATATGATCTCACCTGTAAGTGGAACCTAATCAACAAAACAAACAGGCAAGCAAAATATAGCCAGAAACATTAAATTAAAAAACAAACTGACACTAACCAGAGGGGTAGAGGGAGAGGGATAATGGGGGAAAATAGGAGAAGGTCTATAAAGGAACTTGTATAAAGGACACATGGACAAAGCCAAAGGGGATAGGTTAGAGGGTGGGAGGCAGAGATGGGTAAGGAGGCTGAGGTGGGGTGAAAATGGAAACAACTGTACTTGAACAACAATAAAAAATAAATTCAATGGGATTTCAATAATATCAAGTGTCAAAATCAGTATTTTAAGTCAAAGCTCATTAAAGATTTTCTGGTTAAATAAATAAATACTACCTCGGGTTTCTAAGAAGGATAATTTAAAATGGAGTAGGAACTCTGAGCACTGCCTTCTGTTTTGGTCTTGCTGAGGAAGGCTGGGTTTTGTCTGCACTTTATAGAGATGAGCTTTGAGATGGGGAGTCCCCCAATCTCCTACATCATTCAGGATTTGAATAAACAACTCTTTTCTTTCTCAGCAGCTTCTGCCTTTAGAGTTTGCCCATTGTGGCAGCAGGCAGCTGAATCTTCATTTTTGTGTGGTGACAAAAGCACTGTGGCACATATATTGGCATTTGTATTTATGCCTTATTCCAAATTGCCTCCACCCAGGAGATCCTATCCAATCCTCCCCTTTGTATGTCAAGATTTTTCTTACAAACCCAGTGGCACTCGGAACTCCAAACAGTTTAAAGGACCTTCAATGAATCAGGAAAAGAAAGCCTGTGGGTATTATTGAACATATGTTGGGAAATGCCCTGCCTGGTTTCAGGAGCTATAATGCCCCCATGGCTAAGGCTGAGTGAGTGACCTTCAGACTGTAAGCCACTAAGGAGACAAAGCTTATCTCCCTGGCAGGAGCGTTGTTTATGCTTCATCCATAACTGGCCCCCAATGCTTGGTCGATTAGCCAATGACGGGTAAGATTCCCTCAAGGGACGGGTCACCTAAGACAGGTACGATCACATGGGAGGCCCTCAAGGAAGGACTTGGGGGGCTCCAGCAAAAGGGGGTGATGGACCCTCACCCCTCGGCTATCCTGACATAGCCTGAGTCATCTTCCTGTCTGCAAGAAGTTTCCTTATCTCTTGGCTTCCTGGCTCTGTTCCACTTAAGCCAGGAGCAATGACAGAGGGCGGTGCAGTACTGTGCTGGATAGGGCGGGCTCCCCGGGTGGTCAGGCATAAGAAAGAATTTGTAAAGTCCTGTGAAACCTGCTTTGCTAAGAATGCCCTTATTTAAATGATAAGGGTCCAAGCAGGAAATGAGTTTGTTTCCCAAAGTTTTGTAGCCCTTTAGCTGGCAGACCCTGACTCAGATTAAGCCCTCAAAGTTCTTTGTATTGTTTGATCCTTGCCGCCTGACAATGACTGATGAGCTTTACCTGTATTCCTGTGTAAAATGAACCCAATAAAAGCCATTGAGGAAGGGGCTCTTGGCCTTTCTCCTTTAAGATACTGGTCACCTCTCCTCCCCAAGCAGATCATGTCTTGGTAGACTTATTCTCATCCGTGGTGGACGGGGGGCTCTGTGGGTGGAGCCCCCCCACAAACATACATCTTTCTTGCATTCCTACTAATACCACACATAGTCACACATTTAAATCTTAACAATGTATATACTTCCTAAGCAAAACTCTGGCAATTTGAATTTTTAACAATATCTCAGCATATCGAGGTCCCTGTGATGGGAAAAGCTGCAGGCACCATGCTGTCACATTTTTTCCACAAAGGACTGCTCTTTCTAACAAAGCTGCAACAGCTTGAGAGTGAGCAGAACACCATTTCAACTGTCTGTTAAGCAACAGGGAGTGGGCAGGTATAGAATTTGAAGCTCTCTTTTAACACATAAGAAGCCTATAATCAGGCTACCATGAAGTTCCTTCATGACTCCACGGCTCATTGTGATGGTCTACAAACCCTGTGGAGATCATGGTCAAAAAAATTACAGTGTAGGTCGCTCCCATGTATCCAGAAGATACATTCATTACCAGAATGTGCTGAAATGTGAAAAAATGGAAAAACACTGCAAATTTGCATTTATTATATTTATATAATGAAATACATGTTTTTAAATTTATTTCCCATTACAATCTAGAAATTATTTGAGAAATGTAAAAACATAAAGAATAAAAATTTTTCTTTTAAAATAATATAAACATGGATATTGCTAAAAAATACAACCCCAAAACTTCTTTAACCTTAATTAATCAGCATCTTAACTAGTTGGCTTTGCAAAACATTTGTAAGCATCATTCCAAACAGTATCACTATGCTCAAGGCATAAATATTTTTTACAACACTCACAACAATATTTTGATAAGCAACTAATTTTGGATGCATAGCACCTAATACATCTCTTTCTTTTTCTGCTCTTCCAGGGAGACACATCTATGTCATTAGAATTTCCTCTAATTTGTGTTTAAAACTGATGAAGTTTCAGGTGTAAAGGCTTATGCACACTTGTAGAGATTTCTGAATGCCTTTTATTTGTTCTGACACTCACTGCTTTATGATATTTCTAATAAATATTCTGTGCCTTATTTTTCACATTGCTGTTCACCATATCAATATTCTGAGAATTTATTCCTGCAATATTCAAAATTGTGCAGAATATAACCATAGGCCATCTTCTGGTGTTCCTGGCTGTGTTAAATGCACCTACCATTTCTCCACATGTCTACTCCTGACTTCATTTGGTTTTAATATTCTTTTATGTCAGGCTTTTGCAAATCTAAATGTATGTCGCCATTGAAATGTATACTTGAAACTAAAATTATGTTCTTTCCCTTTTAGGAGTATATGAGATACAAGTGTGCAAACTGCACCAAAAGCAAATGAGTTGGATTTTGAGGGCCTGTTTTTAAAAGATACAAATCCAGGTGGCTTATTCTTATGAACAGTACATATACATGAAAGTTGTTGTTTTACACGTCAGAGATCAGTAACTGCACCAGTTACCTGCTGTAATATTACGTCCTGATGAGTAAATGGGTTCTGCAGATCTCTTGATTACATCTGCTGCTTTATTATTCATCAAGTAAGGACCTGTGGGCTGCTTATAGGCATATATTTCAAGCAAAATTTCCTGTGTCAAATACTTTTGAATCAACCATAGCAAAAATTTTTTATACCATATTTACTGGGCTTGGAGGGAATATATTGTCTAAACTCACATTTGCCTCTAAATCCAGATAACATTTTATCTATTTTTACATTCTGCCCCATAGAATAATATAATTTAAAATATTTTACAAATGCTGAGAAAATGTCTCACACAGCCACTAATTTATCCACCTTCAGGCATTCTAACCAAGTAAGCTTGTCATTAAACCTGATACAATTATGAATAAATCTAAACCTCTGTAAAGATATCATGAGTCTAAAAAGTTCAATCCCACTACCATGTGTAGCCCATAAATCCTGCAAATTTAGTTGATTGCTGTGATGTAAACCAGCTAGATATGAGGCATAAAAATATTTTTAATCAGTTTTGTCTATTTATTTAACATCTCTTTCTTGTGAAAACCGGTGCTCGATAAAATCAATGTAATTATTTGCATATAATAAGATTAAATCTAAAATTTTGTTTGTGATAAAGCAGTTAAGTCAAGTTCTGTCTTGGCATTTTTTGCATTTGGCCAAACTAACAGAAGTGATACAAACTATTCTGTAGCTGTTTTCTAATTTGTCTTCTTATTGGAATTTCCCTCCATTTTGGTTCTTTATTCTTTCTAAAAAAAAAAAAATACTCTTCATTCATACCTAATTTGTCTTCTCTTTCTTCCCCAGAAATATTTTGTCAATGTCCGAATCTTCTGAATGAACTTCCACGTAATCCTTATCTTCTAAATAACTTTCATTTTCCCATTCAACTCTGTATCATTGTAATCATTGAACTCAAGTAACATTCACTGAAGTTCTTCAACATCTCTTGAATTATTGAATGGATATATTTTTTCCAGCAATTTCAATGGTAAATGAAAAAGATAACAGAACACTGACTTTGAAGTTCACACACACACACACAAATACTACCAACACTAACATTTGGAGTTTGTGGTATCTCATAGATACAATTTACAATCAAATATTACACACCTGTATGAAACATGTATTATAACCAAACTGAAGGTATAAACATTATGGCTTTACATTAGTCACATACTAATGTGCAGTTAGTCATGACCTTGAACCTATGCACATAATATATGTAATATTTAAGAAAAGATTTTTTATCTCCCAGATCAGCCAAGGCCTAAGTAGGGTTAAACATAAAGCATTTGGGAAACTGCAGAAGATAGAATAAATCAATTAGTTTAAAAATGACTGGAACTCGGGGCTTTATCTCACACAAATTGCATGGCCAAACACCTCAAAGCCTTAGAAATGGACTTTATTTGCCTTGCTAGGACTCCACCACTCTTTTCAAAGGAGACCAAGCTGCCTTCTGGTTTTTACTTGAAACCCAACTAAAAACTTCACAAACTTTCTATGGCAGACCGTGGAGAGGAGCGATCACAGTTTTGGTATGTGGTGGTGTAGCTCCTGTCTTCCCAGTGTGACATAGCCTCTTTCCAGAGCTGTTGAATTGGACATTTGGCAGCTGCATGGAGAAGATGATGACCCAAGTTCTCTTAGCAAAGTTAGAGACTCAACAGCCAAGTGGTTCTGGTCATCCTTGACCCTGCCTGTTTCAGACCTACTTGATGATAATCCCATCATGCAGCACCAGGCTGGGTGAACCTTGGCTCCTCACAGGCAGCACTCCTTGGCACACAGCAAGGGTGAGATAAATTGTTCATAAAAGCCAAATAAAATAATGCTGAAATGAGCTGAATAGTCCATCTAAATAATTTGTGATTCATTAACTCTCCTGTCTAAAATTGGTTAATGGCAGCACATGTTGGCTTTTTTAGATTAAAAAGTAACTGCGAAACAACCCTTAAGTCTATGAACATCAAGAGGAAGTTCTTGAAGTTCTTTCAAAGGATATCTAAACTTTCTCTTGGTTTCCAAAAATCCAGTTAATTCCCAGTCTCCTATGATCTCAGGTCCAGCATTTAGCCTGTCTCATTCTTCTATGCCAGGTCAGAGTTGTGCTTATTCCCTCCCCTGGAGTTAGCTCTGGACAAGTGTTCCTGATGAATTCTACAACGTGGCCGATGCCCTTCTGCCCTCCCCTCATCAACACATATTATTAAACTCTTTGTCCTCATGCTCTGCTCTCCAAAATTCTGCCAGTTACAAAAAGTGCTTTTGCAGCCTTTGATGATGCCACCAATATTCTCCAAAGTCTAAGATTCCAAGATATCAATTTTCTTTGTTTTCCTACCTCACTGATTGATGCTTCAATGTCACCATTCCTAATTTTTTTCTTGCTTTTCCCAGTGGGTGCTGGAGTGGGGTGTGAGGGGGGACAATATCGATCTCCATCCATCAGTTTGTAATTCAGCTGTCTGGAGAATGTTTCCTTTGGAGTGTTCAATAAGTGCTTCAAGTCCACATGTTCACTTATTCATTAAACATTTTTCAAGCTCTTGCTAAGTGTCAGTTACTGTGCTATATTTATTAAGACTGTGTATTCCTGGAACATCTCTCATAACCCCCTTTGGCACACTATGGAAGGTTCTCCTTCTTTAGAACCCTAGGCCTGAGATGTGGGAGCCCACACTGTGCTTCATTTTCCATGTAACAAATACCTGCTTTGATTTCCTCCCACACAATGCCATGAGATCCTGCACTTTAATCCCCACCACCTGATCTAGGAGAGGTCCACATCCTGCTGAGGAAGACCAGGTGGTCCTTCTTGTATCCCTGATCTCCCACTCCCTTTTCTTCAGCTTGCCTGTGCTCCTTAAACCATCTGCTATACACTGATGTCAAAATGTTACTACCCTCAAATTCCCCCCCACCCCTGCTCTTTCCCATGCTAATGATGAATATCTATTGTATGTTCCCTGCGCCTCTGCTGGCTTTCAAAACCCTCCATGCCTTCACTAACACTTGTCTTCTACATCCTTCAGAGGAGTCTCTCAGTCTCCTCACTGTTCCACCCTGCCCTCCCACTGCCCCTCTACACTCTGCTGACCCTGTTACAGCCTCCTTCTCCAGGAGCACCCACCCCTCCCTGTTTGCTTCTATATTTCCCTCTTCAGGACTCAGCTCAGGTCCCACCTCCCCAACTAAGCCTTCTCCACCAATTCACTCCTCTGCCTGCAGCTATTCAGCTCTCTTAATTCATTTAGTGTAATCATGATATCATTTAGCCCTTCCTTTCCCCCACTCACTGATAAAGTCTCTACCCACCTTTTTCTGTTTCCTGGATCTGCTCCAGGGACCTCAGTACAAGTTCATGGAGCAAATGAACAAGAGACCCTGACCAACTAGTTCTGGAAAGTCTGGAAATTCCAATAGTAGAATCAGAATGGACTGAAATTTGAAATTAAATAAAGGAAGAAAATATAGATTGTTTTGTGACATTGAAGTGAGAAAAGTCTTAATCAAATCTCCAAAGTATGCAAAGTATACAGCAAAAAAAGTTTGACTGTACTACTTGTTACTTTAGACAGTTAGTAGACAGATGATAGATTTGCTGAGGATATTTGCATAATGGCCAAAATTCACAAAGGATGACTGTCTAGAAGACATAAGAGAAACATGCATGTCAGCAAGAAATTAATAACAATAATTATTAGTTTCAAATAACTAATAAATTATTAGTTTAATCCCAGCATTCAGTCTACTATGCCTATTAAAGCCAGTTCAATCCAATTCAAGCCAATCCTAGCTGTGTCACACCAGGCAGGGCCACTTTCTGATTCTTTAAAGTTTAACATTTCAACAATTATATGGCTACACATATAGTGTAGCAAAGTGGTTAAGATCTGGGCTCTTGTATCAAAGAGACCTAGGGCAGACCTGGGTTCTGACATAAGCTGTGGGACAAAGCCTTAGGTTTTCTAGACCATTGCCTCACCTATAAGATAAAGGTCCTGTGTTACCTAGTGGTTTGTGAATAATCTTGAGACTTTGTATAATAAGGGTTTGGGCCATTCCCACAAACAGTGCAATAGGGCTCCCTTTTCTCCACATCCTCTCCAACACTTGTTTGTTGATTTGTTTATGATGGCCATTCTCACCAGTGTGAAGTAGTATGTCACTGTGGTTTCAATTTTCATCTTTCTGATGGCTAATAATGCTAAGCATTTTTTCATATGTCTCTGGGACTTCTGTATGTCCTCCTTGGAGAAGTTTCTGTTCAGGTCCTTTGCCCATTTTTTAATTGTGGTGTTTGTCTTCCTAGAGTGGAGTTGTGTGAGTTCTTTATGTATTTTGGAGATCAAACCCTTATTGGAAGCATCATCCGCAAATATGTTGGTTCCCTTTATAGTTGGTTCTCTTTTCATTTTAATGCTGTTTTCTTCAGCCATGCAGCTTTTTAATTTGATGACTGTGGAAAACAGTATAGAATTTCCTCAGAAAACTAAAAATGGAACTGCCTTTTGACTTGGCAATTCCACTGTTAGGATTATATCCTAAGAACCCTGAAACAGCAATCCAAAAGAACCTATGCACCCCAATATTCATAGTAGCACAATTTGCAATAGCCAAGTGCTGGAGGCAACCTAAGTGGCAATCAGTAAATGAATGGATAAAAAAACTATGATACGCTTAGAGGATGGAATACTACACAGCAGAAAGATAGAAGGAGCTCCTATCCTTTGTGACAGCATGGATAAAACTGGAGAGCATTATGCTAAGTGAAATAAGCCAGGTGGTAAGGGACAAATTCCATATGATCTCACCTATAAGTGGAACCTAATGAACAAAATAAAAGCAAGCAAAATATAACCAGAGATGTTGAAATTAATAACAATCTGACAGTAACCAAAGGAGAGTTGGAGGGGATAATGGGGGAAAGCCGGGGAGGGTTTTCATGAATAACTGTAAAGGACATATGGACAAAACCAAGGGGGAGTGGAATCAGAGGAGGGAGGTGGGGATGGCTGAGGTGGTGGGGAGTGGTGGGGGGTAAATGCAGACAACTGTACTTGAACAATACAATAATTAAAAAATAAATAAAATAAAGGTTTGGCCCAGTGCTTGGCACTTTGTGAGAGCTCAGTAAATGAGAGCTGATAAAAAAAAATAACAATGGGCACACATATATAAATAACAATTCTCTCTCTCTCTCACACACACACCTTTGCATGTCCAAGGCTTTAACCCACATTTGTTACAGTGTGGCTGTTTATTACAGTTAGGTTAAAAAGGGATTAGATAAATATGAAGAAATTCTTATGACTGTGTATCCCAAATCTAAGTTTTTAAACATGATTCTATAGCAGCTTTGATTTACACTCAGCTTTGGAGGAGAGTGGCGATAGGCATGAATCAAGCAACCTCTATTTGGGGAAAAAGAAGTGTATATTTAGAGGCATTTATTCTTCCTGACTTTCCTCTTTTGGTTAAGAGGAGCTTCACCAAGTACCCTTTGTCCACACAAACACCAGAGGCAAACCAATCCTGTCCTAAGTAAATATTTACCAACTCAATGGTTGTTCATATTGCTGAGTCATAGAAACACTGGCTTTTTGTTAGAATGTACAGTACAAAAAGGAGTAGGGGCTCAATTAATGTCTGTTGAAGTGAGAGTAATGCATTAATTATTATTGAGGTGTCACATTATTTAATGGGTGGGGCATTTTGTAGAGCTAGATATCTAAAATACTCTTTTTTAAGTACATTTTATCGATCATGCTGTTACAGTTGTCCCATTATTTTCTCCCCTTTATCCCCCTCCACCCTGAACTCCCATACTGCCAGCATTCCCCCTCCCCCTTAGGTCATGTCATTGGGTTGAACATATAAGTTCTTTGGCTTCTACATTTCCCATATTATTCTTAACTTTCCCCTGTGCATTTTGTACATACCATTTATGCTTTTTATTCCCTTCACCTTTTCCTCCATCCTCCTACTACCCCTCCCCATTAATAAACCTCAATGTGATCTCCATTTCTGTGATTCTGTTCCTGTTCCAGTTGTTTGCTTAGTTCATTTTTGTTTTTTTGGTTTTTTTTTTTTAGATTCAGTTGTTGATAGTTGTCAAGGTTGTTGTCATTTTAGTGTTCATATTTTTGATCTTCTCTCTTTTCTTAGATAAGTCCCTTTAAAATTTCATATAATAAGGGCTTGGTGACAAACTCTCAACATGACCTTATCTGGGAAGCACTTTATCTGTGCTTCCCAGATCCATTCTTTAGAATGGAAGCACTTCCATTCTAAATAATAGCTTTGCTAGAAAGAGTAATGTTGGATGTAGGCCCTTGCCTTTCATGACTTCTTTTCCAGCCTCTTCTTGCCTGCAAGGTTTCTTTTGAGAATTCAGCTCATAGTATTATGGGTACTCCTTCATATGTATCGGTCTCCTTTTCTCTTTCTGTTTTTAAGATTCTTTCCTTATCTTTAATCTTGTGTAATATAATTATGATGTGGCTTGGTATGTACTTCCTTGGGTCCAGCTTCTTTGGCATTCTCTGAGCTTCCTGGACTTCCTGGAAGTTTATTTCCTTTGCCAGATTAGGGGAGTTCTCCTTCATTATGTTTCCAAATAAGTTTTCAATTTGTTGCTCTTCCTGTTCTCCTTCTGGCACCCTTATGATTCAGATGTTGGAACATTTAAAGTTGTCCCAGAGGTTCCTAAGACCCTCCTCATTTTTTTCTGAATTCTTTTATCTTCATTCTGATTGTTTATTTCTTCCTTCTGGTCCAAACCATCAATTTGAGTCCTGGTGTCCTTCCCTTCACTGTTGGTTCCCTGTGTGTTTTTCTTTATTTCACTTTGCATAGCCTTCAATTTTTCCTCTATTTTGCCACAATACTCAACCATTTCATTGAGCATCCTGATTACCAGCATTTTGAACTCCGCATCTGATAGGTTGGATATCTCTTCATCACTTTGTTGTTTTTCTAGAGTATTGGTCTGTTCTTTCATTTGTGCCACATTTTTTTGTCTCATTGCACCTGTTGCATTGTAAGGGGCAGAGCTTTCAGTATTCGCCAGGGCAGGGCAATCCACCATGCTACCTTGTGGCACTGTATGTGGTGGAGGGGCCAGAGAGGAAACAATTCCCTTGCTCAGCTCTTGGCTGGTTTTCAGTCACTTCCCCCACTATCCACAATCAAATTTGGCCCTTCTGGTGCTGATTACCTTGTGGATGGGTTTGTGTTCATTCTAGGACTCTGTGGATCTCTCCGAAGAATTCTCCTGTGAGGCTAGGAATTTATCCTGCTGCCACAACCCCCCACATGTTTTGACAGCCAGGGGTTTTGAGGATTTCTTTTCCTGCACTGGAACCCTGGATTACAGGGTCTGTCTTCCTCAGTTGTCCCTCCTGGTATATCTTCACACAAATGTGGTACCAGCTGATCCACCAGCCACCACCTCACCTGCCTTGTCCTCCAGCTGCCTCCATGTTGGGCATCCTCTCTGCCCTGGTTATCTGACTCCACCCCTCCTACCAGCCTTAATTAATGTTTCTTCTTAAACTCCTTGGTTGTTGGACTTCCATACAGTTCAACTTTCTGGCACTTCTGCTTGTTTTCTTAATTTTAAATTTGTTGTCCTTTTGGTTGTGCAAGGAGGCAAAGTAAATCTACATATGACTCCATCTTGGCCAGAAATAAAAACCTTTCAAAAATATTCTGATAACTTTGGCTCAACTTATTTTCTTTCATACCTGAAGTGGGAGAGATGAAATCACTCTGTCCAATGGAATATAATCTAATTAATGCTGAATAAAATCTAAGACAATCTCCAAAATCACTATTTTTATAATGAAAATGCTAGTACTGTGGGAAAGTAATGTCTTTTATCTAGAAGGCATCTTGTAAATATCATAATTTAAAATAATGTTAAGCCCACTTGGAAATCCATGTTTTCTTTTTTGTGTTGGGTGCTCTTTATTTTCAGCCCTGAGGATGAGTTCCGAGAGGTTGCCTGGGGTATAGGATAGAGCAGAACTTTGAGTGGTCACCTCTGAAGGTTGAAATCATGGATATTTTTTCTATGTCATTTTTCTATTCTCCAAATTGTTTAATAAAAAACTTTTATTACTTTTGAATTTTATTTTAAAACTTATTTTTAAAAAGAACACACCTGTTTCATAATATTAAAAATATATCTGCATAACATTGAACAGTTAGAGACAGCATGTGAAATTTGATGTTTAGCAAGGCCTGTAATGGCTGTGTATTGACCCTTTTTCTCCCCTCTCTTCTAACCAATTTTGTTCCTTTTACAAAAAAAAAAAAAAAAAAGCCTTCTTTTCTCTCCTGATTCCCACTGATCCCACCTGCCAAGTTAGAGACCATGTTAATGCTTGGGGTAGTTAAATGGGCTCATACGTCTCATTACAAATAGGAAGTATTAGATAGTGGCAAAAAACTCAGTCTTCTTATTCACACTCTACTATGACTTTCTTGCTTCCTTCACCTCCTTTTTTGTCCAGATGCAGATGCAGTAATGAGATTGTCACAAATAGAATTGCACACACTATGGCACATGATCATGTTTCCTTCAGTAGGTTGTTTAGCCCTTTCATTGCCTGAGAACATGATCCTCAACCTTTCTTGGAAGGTTGCTAGAAAATCATCCTCATTCAGTCTCACCTGGAGAGTGAGAAGAAGGTAGATGCTAAACTAGGATGCCGCACATGCCCTATTTTAGGGCTATGGATTTCTCACCCAGTCAAAGAACAAGGGTGGATGCTGAGGGGCAAAATGTGTAGACTCTGTTGAGTGCTTTCTGTTTCTCCCCAAGATCCACAGTTCTCTACCCTGCTGTAACCCCAGGAGGAAGACCACTACAGATTACACAAATGAGCATCTTTGCTCTCTGATTTCATATACTTTTGTCAATGGAACTATGACTGTTCATCTGAAAAAGGAACACCTGCCTTGTGCCTCAGAGTTTCCATGCTCATAGATCCAGGGCTCTGGGGAAAAAAGAGCAAATTTTTCCCATGGGTTAATTGGTATAAAAGAGAATGGACTC
Organism: Anoura caudifer; assembly: GCA_004027475.1. Classification (NCBI taxonomy): domain Eukaryota; kingdom Metazoa; phylum Chordata; class Mammalia; order Chiroptera; family Phyllostomidae; genus Anoura; species Anoura caudifer. The sequence goes on from PVKU01004926.1 coordinate 81,900, forward strand.
TTCCACCTTTACCTCTTGGTTCCTGGATATAAGCCCTTGGCTATGGGCAGATACTACTGTATATTGACCATCTGTCCCCAAGGAAACCTTGACCTCAGTCTTCACCCAATTCCCAGTCTCCTGCTCATGCTTCTGTTAACTGCTCCCAAACTACAATGAGAGGGAAAGGAAGACCATTACCACAGCCCATGAGTGTCCAATTCACAAGGCATGGGGAAGGTAAAGAGTGGTAGAGAGTCGACGAGGAGGAGCAAAAAGGAAGAAATCCAGTGGTCACATAAGTGGATTATACTTGCCCCCCCAAAGAGTCTAACAAGTTGTGGAGTAAGAAGAAGATTTTATATATTTTGTTTCATTTCACTGTCCACAAACCCAAAAAGATCCCATTGCTACCAGAATATGATGTGTCACTGTTTCTTCAGTAACAACACAGGAAATGAAACAGTGTTGATAAATTATCATTAAATTCTGTACTCTTCTTGTTGATGAACTTAAAATAAAGCTGTGCATGTAGATTATTTGTAATGTTGCTTTTCTTGGGTAAAATGATGGATTCATAAGTATGTGTTGACTTATTAAGTAAATTGTCAACACATAAATAGAATAAAACAAATAACAGAAAAAGATCTGATTATATTATTTTATATATAATTATATTGCCTTGTGAATCAACATTATGATTAGTTCAACTCTGTGTTCTTAGTGGTCGTTAAAACAATAAGTGTAAAGTAGTGAAATAAGCCAACTTTCTGATAAAGACAGATTCTAGAGCAATGCCTTCCTGTTGTATATTGCCAACTAAAATCCACACACCCACAGTTATAATTGATCTATCATTTTCTGTAATTCTTTAATTTATTTTCTGGCCACCTTCAAGTCAACATTTAACTACTTCAATCACATGCTGATCAATTTTTATTCTACTGTAATCCTGTCACATTTTTAAACTTATAAATTAAGTACAGACTAATTACCAAAAATCTATATTTATATCCTGAAACTTTTAGAAATAGAATTTGTAGTCATTCATCAGGTTACTTTGACTCTATTTTTCTTTGCTAAACCACAGAAAAGCAAAAAATTAGTTTAGAAGTATATAGTTGACTATACAGCAATTCCATAAAAGAGCTCAGTTCAATATGAAAATAAGAAAAGATAATTTAATTATCTGATAAATATATTATAATAATAGGTATAGTTTAATGAATGTTCTTCATATACTAGGTACTTTATTAATCACTTTATACATTTCATGTTATTTAATCCTGAAAATAATACTGAAAGATAGCTATTTTTATCATTACCTCACTTTTATAGATATTTTATAGATACAAATTGAATAATTTGATAAATGAAGTGATTTGAAATTAAGCAATTCTGGGATCTGAATCCAGATTGGTCTAGATATAAAATCTATATTTTTGATCCCAGAAGAATGTGTAAACAAAAACTTTTTGAAGGGGACATTATGGGAAAATAGAGAATTTAACCATACATTATACACTTAGTACTGGATTTTTATGTCACCTGCAGCATGAGGTTCTATCCCCAGAGCCACATAAGGTTATTTGAATCCATACCTTCAGTGTTTACTTAGAGACAACCTGCAAAAAACTCTCTATAGACAATTTCACTATGTAATCAATTTTCTGCCTTTGGGGTATTAGGTTTTTTTAATAAAAAAGAATAGGCACAAAAAAAAGCATCAATTTGGGACATAAAGACATGTTCCTTAATTATTGTGTTTGATGCTACACTCCTCCAACTCTCATCCTGCTGGAGAGTACAGAAATGCCATCCAAAGATAGATAGAGAAGAGACTGAGGGACTTCAAGGTCAATCATGGAGATTGAATTAAACAAACACTCATGTAAGAAGTTGGTTCAACTTTTTTCCCTGAATTCAAAATGCTCTCAGGTACACTCTTGATCTAAAGGGTAATAGCCTGAGAGTTGTTCAGAAATGAAACAACCTTTGTGGTGAGAATATGAGCATTAGGGTCTATGGTGGATTGGAAGCGATTGTGCCCAAGTTTGGAGAGAACAGGTTAATAGAGGAGGCCACAGCCATATTACAAAAATTAAAAATGAATAAAGGATTTGGGGTGTGAGGGGGCTCCACCTACAGAACCCAGCTTCCACCACAGATGAGAATAAGTCTACCAAGACATGATCTGCTTGGGGAAGACAGGTGGCCGATCTCTCAAAGGAGAAGGGCCAAGAGCCTCTTCTTCAATGGCTTTAATTAAGTTCATTTTACACAGGAATACAGGTGAAGCTCATTAATCATTGTCAGGCAGTAAGGATCAAACAATAACAACATACAAAGAACTCTGAGGGCTTATTCTGAATCAGGGTCTGTCAGCTAAAGGGCTACAAAACTTTGGGAAACAAATCATTTCCTGTCAGACTCTTATCATTTAATTGAGAGCATTCTTAGCAAAGCAGTTTTCACAGGATTTTATATATTCTTTCTTAGGCCTGATCACGCGGGGAGCCCGCCCTATCGAGCACAGTACTGCACTGCCCTCTGTCATTGTTTCAGGCTTAAGTGGAGCAGAGTCAGCAAGGCAGCTAAGAGATAAGGAAACTTCTTGCAGACAGAAAGATGACTCAGGCTATGTCAGGATAGCCGAGGGGCAAGGGTCCATCACCCCCTTTTGCTGTAGCCCCCCAAGTCCTTCCTTGAGGGCCTCCCATGTGATTGTACCTGTCTTAGGTGACCCCTCCCTTGTGGTAATCTTACCCATCATTGGCTAACCAACCAAGCATTGGGTCCCAATTATGGATGAAGCAGAAGCAGTGCTCTTGCCAGGGAGATAACCTTTGTCTCCTTAGTGGCTTACAGTCTGAAGGTCACTCACTCAACCTTAGCCATGGTGGGGGTTACAGCTCCTGAAACCAGGCACGGCGGTTCCCAACATTGGGGGCAGGCATTTTGGAGACATGTACACAGAGCATTAATTGATTTACTGTGTGCAGTTATGAATTTTGTGATGGAGGGTATTTGTTTTTACCTTTCTCTAATATATGTAGGTGCTACCCAGTTAAATGTTCTGTGACTCAGTCCAACAGCATCTGTTCAAGGAAGGTGTACAGTACAATGGCTGGTGTAATGCAGAAGTTCAGTGGATCCCACATCCTTCCCTTCCTTCTCCTCTGTGTGGCCTGTTTGCTGAAGCAGGATGAGCACAGAGCAATGCTGGGATGCCTGGTTTTGGATTTGAGCTGTGTTCTCTACGTGATCTTAATTCTTTAATTTGAATGACATCAATGTATCTCCAGACAGAACAGTTACACATCATGAGTTATCCATTGAGAACTCCAAACTGTGGTCTTTCACTACTTCTGGCCTGGCTACAAAAGAAACCTAGATAATCTGTGGGGGTGCTGATTCTGAGGAGACTTTCACTAAAGAGCATTATGGGGAGTGACATAGCAACCTCTATCCCCTTTCAATGAGGAGATCATGAGGTAGCTCTCCCATCTCCATGTCAAGCAAGAGAACTCTCCAGGCATTGAGGACAGCATGTGTCCAGAGCATAGGTCTTTGTGTGTTTTGGGGTCATAGAATTATTTGATCTGTGTAAATCCAAGGGTATGGTGGGTAGAGTTAATAGTGCTAACACTTACCTGGAAAAAGTCAAAAGGTAACTTCAGGTCACAGCAGCTTTGGCAACTTGGACAAACTCTTTCCCTGATACCAACTGAATTATCCTGGTAAAATAATAAAAATAAAAATAATCTCTGAAAGTTTCTTCAGGCTAACAAAAAAACACAGCATGAAATACTGCTTAAATTTGGTGTCATTTAGTTATATTTAAAGCTCCCATATGTTGCTGAGCAAATAGCAAATTAAAAAATGACTGGTCTGGGCACCAGGCTCTGAGCCACCTGTTTTCCCTAATAACACTCTGGGAGGCTCTCTTCTTCTCCTGTTTCAGGTACCTATCTTCTCCTCAGCCTGATTTTAGGACACACTGCCAGGGAAGACAGAATATTATGGATATATTTTTGCTCTTCACAATGCTTTTCACAAATGTGAATTTGTTTCACCATTTTTCAGATTGGTTGAGAACTTTGTGTAAAACTAAAGTTCTATGCTTTTAAAGATTTTATTTGTTTATTTATTTTATTTTTATTTTTATTTTTAAAGAGGGGATGGGAGGGAGAAAGAGAGGGAAAGAAACAGCAGTGTGTGGTTGCCTTTCCCATACCCACTACTGGAGACCTTTTCCACAACTGAGGTATGTACCTTAGCCTGGGAATTGAACCAGCGACCTTTTAGTTCAGGCCAGTACTCAATCCCCTGAGCCACACCATCCAGAGCTAATGATTTATTTTTTTATAATATTGATTTTTGTTACAGATGCTATTCTTTTGTTGAGAGTTGAAATTTGATAGATGCAATTTAAGCAACTGAAAATATATATGGCAATAGCATAAAGGAAGCATATATTTTCACTTAAGTATCCAGATACAACATTATAAACATGAAAAGTTGCTGACAGATCATCACATCAGACTTTTGAAAACCAGATATTGTCTTAAAAAACAAAAACGAAAGAACCCTTCTACTGGGTCAATTACCAGCAAAGAATTTCACACACAAATAACATAAAGTTATGTCTCCCCCTCTTTGGTTCCTAGTATAAATTCCACAGAAAATATGATGACATAATATAATGACCCTGGGATCCCACAGCATCATTGGAGCCAAGATAATAAACACAAACACCCCTTACCATGAGGGTGACCACTTTCTTCCCAACGTGAAGCATCCCCAGTCCTGAGTCCAAGTCTCAGCCCTGGCAAGGCCTCAGCCTCAATTTGTAGCACTTCCTGTACTCCTCATATCAGTGCTTCAGAACTAGGAGAAAGAAGAAAGGAAGTATGATGGCTATCACTTGTACTCCTACCAATGCCAGTAACTTTGCCTCCAAATATATGGTTTGAAATTACTTCCTATTCACTGGGGTTCTCAGTTAGAGGCCATGTATGTTGAAAGGCCTGGTAATCTCAGAGAGAAGGTGAGGTCTGTTATTTAATTTCCCATAGACTTCCAGTAATTGTGAAAATCTCAAGCTAATGTACTAGCTAGCAATGAACAAAATGGAATCCATGTCAATTTTGCAATCATGGCTGCCAGATAATTATTGGATGCTCTATGTGTTTAGAAGTAACTGTGATCATCATAAAACTCCTGCCAACAAACCTGAGTCATGGAAGAAACAATCAATGCATACAGGGGGAAGTATCTGCCTAAATAAATAGTCTATGCTGTTTTAATTGCACCATTGGGTCACTTTAAATATCCTTAATGTTTATTATCATTATATAACATTGTGGCATTTGTGGGCAATATGGGTTATCTCAGATATGTTTCCATGCCCAGTAGAGGCTGGTCAAGTCAATGAAGAATCATTTCACAAGCCATGGCTAAAAGATTGTCTTGGGAACATACTGTATTTTGCCATGTATAAGGTACACTTTTGCCCAAATTCCTGAGGGAAAAATAAGGATGCACAATATACATGGGTAGTATTAATTCTGTACCTATATAAATGTTTTAATTCTTTTATTTATGCTGATGCAGTAAAAGTGTAACTCTAGAAATAATTATATCTGTATGCAAACTAATATCCTAGGATATGATAATGGGTTTTGCTTCTTAATATTAATAAATAAAAAATTGAATTAAAAAATCAAGGCAAAATATTTTCCCCAGAAACCTTGGCATAAAAACATGGTTGCACATTATGCATGGGAGTGCATTATACATGGCAAAATACAGTATCTAGAAGCGTTCTAGATAGCCTGCAATTGGGGAAAAGGCTAACAAAATTATATGTCATGTATTGTATTGTGAACTTGCTCTGACAAGAATTATGCAATACATGGAGAGGGCTGAAATCTCCACAGCCAGGACTAACATAAACAATCAATATATTCAAAGAGGATAATATTTTGGAATTTGTAGCCAGAATATTTTTATGCTCCCACATAAGTCAGGTCAATTTTAGCCCTTCTTCCACTAAGAGTAAACCATGAAATTTACCACCCATGGAAGGATATGGAGGCTGTGCTGAGAGCACATTATTTTTCATTTGCTTCTTTCCTTTTATTTATTTTGTCCAGGCTTATCAAGATATAATTGATATATAGGGCTACATGACTTTAAGGTGGCAATTTGTCAATACACAACAAAAGCAAAAATAAAGAATTTGACACAAAACTAAAATGATTCTACACAGAAAGGGAAATGATCATAAAAATAAAAAGGTGACTTAGGAAATGGGCAAAAGTATTTGCAAATCATATATCAGGAAGGGGTTAATATTCAAAATATATAAAGAATTCATACAACTCACAAACACACAAAAAAAAACATTAAAATTATCCAGAGCAATTGAAGAAATATAATTTTTCCAAAGAAGACATAAGAAATGACCACCAGGCACATAAAAGGATGTGACATCACCAATCATCAGGGAATTTCAAATCAAAACCACAATGAGCTTTCACCTCATACCTGCTAAAATGGCGTTTATCCAAAGAAAAGAGATAACAAGTGGGGTGAGGATGTAGTGAAAAAGAATCCCTGGTGCACTGTTAATGGAATTGTAAGTTGGTACAGCTCTAACCAAATATCAAGTTGGGTCCTATTGCCTGTCACCATAGACAAATTCCAGAGGCAGAGCTTTGGTGAAAAAGGAGTCTTTTATTGAAAAGCTACACAATTTTGGAAGAATGACAGCCTTCTGCCTCTTAGCCCATTCCCTCTGAAACACCCAAAGAAATATAACCCCGCTACCCTCTGCCAGGTCAGACCATTCACAAGTTGCACCCAGAGTTCCTTCTCTTGTTCAAAAATACCATCTTTCAAAAATCACAGGAAGCTGCAGCACAATCATCCAGGCAGTAGTGGGTGACCCTCTACCACTTCCTTTGTTTAAATCTCCATCCCATAATTCCATGTGCCCCAGAATTGTAGAACTTCTCAAAAAATCCTGTTCTTTTCAGTTTAGACTGTCAGGTCTGCAACTCCCCCTGCTATGAATATGCTTAAGGCTAAGAATTTCTGTCACTGTGCAGCTCTAGCTCATTTACCATTGCCTTGAGAAACCTTCTCCTATGGCTCTTCTTTCTTCTCTGGCACATTCTTGTATCAAAACACTGTGTAAAATGGTATGGTGCTCCTTCAAAAAATTAAAAATAAAATTACCTTATGATTTAACAATCCCTTTAGTAGATATATATCCAAAAGAAATGAAAATAAGATCTTGAAGGGTTATTCGCATTCCCATGCTTATTGCAGCATATTTATAGTAACCATGATATGGAAACAAACTAAGTGTGTGTGAATAGAAGAATAGATTAAGAAGATGAGGTATATATGCAATTAAATGTTTCTTAGCCATGAGAAAGAAGGAAATCCTGCCTTTTGTCACAACTTGGGTGAATCTTGAGAGCATTATGCTAAGTCAAATAAGTGATACAGAGAAAGAAAAATGTTATCTGATCTCTTTATACAGGGCATCTAAAAAAGCCAAACTTATGGAAACAGAGTAGAATGGTGGTTACCAGGGATTAGAGGGTGGGGGAAATGGGGAAATATTAGTCAGAGGGTACAAACTTCCAGTTAGAACATTATAAGTTCTGGGGATCTAAGGTTCAGCATGGTAATTATAGCTAATAATGCTCTATCAAATATCACTATTTGACATTTGACAAGCTCCCTTTTCAGTTAATCATGAGATAGTGGCCTTGAAAATCAGGTTTAGTGAAAAAGGAAAGGGTTTTCTAAATTTTCAAATATCTTATTAAAAGGTCAGTGCAAACTGGCAAACTAGGAATAAAGAATTTTACTAGAGATCTGGATACAGTTAAGTGGGGAGGTGATGTCAGGGAAGTTAGCATCCACCCTAGAGGAAGTGAAGCCGGTTGTGATGTTTGTGAGATAAGGGGTAGGGCAAGTGGTGGTACATTTCTGGTTCCCTTGCTTCTGAGGGTCTTATCCCAGAGAGGACAGAACTTCAACAAAAACTCAAAATAGATGGAGAGAGAATCTGAGATTATCTGGTGTTAATAGCAAGCTTCTCCAGCATGGCACAGTAAGAAAAACATCATGAACAGTGGAAGGCATTTACAAAGGTGAGCCCATACCAGCACTGCTTTCCCCACAGATTCATGTGTAGCAGACCCTAATGCCTCTCAGGTCTCTAAGAGGGTGAGAGGTGCTGAGGGGACCAGGGCATGCAGCACCCGGGATTTGGATGAGAAGCTTCAGGGTGGGAATCTTGTACCCAAGGGCATAGTGTGGTGTCAGTAGTAGCTTCAGGTCTGGTTATTGTCCAAGCCAATTCAGAGGATGAGGCCAAATCCCAGAGATGTGCAGGGCAAAGAGCTGGAAGTTTGAGAGGATGTGGAGGGTGGCAAACATTCCCGTTCTTCCCATATGCATGGATGCCATCCTGGAGACAAGCCAAAGAAGAGTGAGAAACACAGAAAATACAAAGCTACCAAGAGACTGATTATTTGTAAGAAAGAGACTGTTCTAAACTGAAGGAAACTATTTCATTATATATAATGTATAGTATCTTCTTTAAGAACATGGGTTCCAGAGTGAGAACTTCTGTGCAAATTGTCCTGCCCCATATTCCTCTCAGGCCTGGGCCAAGATCCTGCTTTGTCAAAGCTTCCATTTTCTCACATAAACAATGAGAACAATACTAACAGCAGAAAATAGACTTGTGCAGATTTTTCCCCCTACTACTCCCACAACCCCAGCCCTCTACACATCCTTCCCCTAGTCCTATCCCACCTTGTTATTGTCCATGTGTCCTTTACAATTGTTCTGTAAACCCTTCACCCTTTCCCCCATTATCCCCTCCCCTCTCCTCTCTGGTCACTGACAGCCTGTTCTCAGTTTCAATGCCTTTGGTTAATTTTTGCTTGCTTGTTCATTTTGTTGATTAGATTCCATTTAAAAGTGAGATATGGTATTTGGCTTTCACCACCTGGCTTTTTTGACTTAGCATAATGCTTTCCAGTTCCATCCCTGCTGTCACTAAGAATAGGAGCTCCTTCTTTCTTTCTGCTGCATAGAATTCCATTGTGTAAATGTACCATAGTTTTTTGATCCATTCATTTACTGATAGACACTTAGGTTGCTTCCAGCACTTGGCTATTGTAAATTGTGCTGCTATGAACATTAAGATGCTTAGGTTCTTTTGGATTGGTGTTTCACGGTTCCTAGGATATAATCCTAGCCGTGGAATTGCTGGGTCAGAAGGCAAATCCATTTTTAGTTTTCTGAGAAAATTCCATACTGCTTTCCATAGTAGTTGTACCAGTCTGCAATCCCACCGACAGTGCACTAGGGTTTCCTTTTCCCCATAAGCTTGCCAGCACCTGTTGTTTGTTGCTTTATTTGTGATGGCCATTCTGACTGGTGTGAAGTGGTATCTCATTGTGGTTTTAATTTGCATCTCTCTGATGGCTAGCAATACTGAAAATCTTTTCATATGTCTCTGGTCCCTCTGTATGTCCTCGCTGAACAGGTGTCTGTTCAAGTACTTTTCCTATTTTTTAATTGGGTTGCTTGTCTTCTTAGAGTGGAGTCATGAGAGTTCTTTATATTTTTTGGAGATCAAATATATTTGTCTGAGGTATCATCTGCAAATATGTTTTCCCATACAGTTGGTTCTCTTTTCATTTGAATGCTGTTTTCTTTAGCTGTGCAGAAGCTTCTTATTTTGTTAGGATCCCATGTGTTTGTTCTTACCTTTCTGTTCTTTGCTCTAGGGGACATATCAGTGAAAATATTGTTCTGTGGAATATCTAAGATTTTCCTGGCTATGTTCTCCTGTAGTGTCACAATTCTTTCATGGTGTCACAACTGATATTTAAGTCTTTTATCCACCTTGAATTTATTTTTGTGTATGGTGTAAGTTGGTGATCAAGTTCATCTTTGTGCATGTAGCTGTTTAGTTCTCCCAACACCATTTGTTGAAGAGGCTATTTTTACTCCATTTTATGCTGCTGCCTGTGTTGTCAAATATTAATTGATGGTAGAGACTTGAGTTTATTTCTGGGCTCTCTATTCTGTTCCATTGGTTCATGTGTCTTTTCTTATGCCAGTACCAGGCTGTTTTGATTTCAGTGGCCTTGTAATAAAGTTTGATATCAAGTATTGTGATTCCTCCTACTTTGTTCTTCTTTCTCGAAATTATTTCAGCTAATTGGGGTCATTTATTGTTCCATACAATTTTTGAAGTGTTTGTTCTATATCCATGAAATATGCCTTTGGTACTTTAATAGGTATTGCATTGAATCTGTAAATTGCTTTGGGTACTATGGGCATTTTGATGATGTTAATTCTTCCGATCCATGAACACAGTATACATTTTCATTTGTTTGTGTCTTCCTTAATTTCTTTCTTCAGTGTTGTGTAGTTTTCTGAGTACAGATCTTTTACCTCCTTAGTTAGGTTTATTACTAACTATTTTATTTATCTTGTTGCTACATCAAATGAGATTTATTTTCTGATATCAGTTTCTAATATTTTCTTGTTGGTATAAAAAATGCCTATGATTTTTGAATGTTGGCTTTGTATCCCAATGTTTTGCCAAATTCATTTATTAGGTCAAGCAGTTTTTTGATGGAGTCTATAGTATTTTCTATATGCACTATCATGTCATCTGCAAACGATGACAGTTTTGTTTCCTCTTTTCCAATTTGGATGCCTCTTACTTCCTTTTCTTGTCCGTTTGCCGTATAGGACTTCCAATACTATGTTGAATAGAAGTGGTGAAAGTGGACAACCTTGTCTTGTTCCTGATCTTAATGGGAAAGTTTTAGTTTTCATTTATTGAGTATGATGTTGGCTGTAGGTCTCATGTATATGGCCTTTATTATGTTGAGGAATGCTCCCTCTATTCCCACTTTGCTGAGTGTTTTTATCATTAATGGGTGCTGTAACTTACCAAGTGATTTTACTGCATCTATTGATAAGATCATGTGATTTTTGTCTTTTGTTTATGTAGTGCACTACATTTATTGATTTGTGAATGTTGTACCATCCTTGCATCCCTTGGTTGAGTGCCACTTGGTCATGGTGTATGATCTTTTCAATGTCTTGCTCGATGCAGTTTCCCAATATTTTGTTGAGGATTTTAGCATCTATGTTCATTCACAACATTGGCCTGAAGTTTTCCTTCTTTGTTGTGTCCTTATCTGGTTTTGGGATTAGGATGATGCTGGCTTTGTAAAAAGAGTTTGGGAGTCTTCCTTCTTCTCAGATTTTTTAGAATAGTCTGTGAAGGATAGGGGTTAACTCTTCCTTAAATGCTTTGTAGAATTCTCCTGTGAACCTGTCTGGTCCAGGGCTTTTATTTGTTGGAAGTTTTCTGACTGCTGCTTCACTTTCATCAGGTGTTATTGGTCTGTTCAGGCTTTCTCCTTCTTCTTCATTGAGTTTTGGAAGATTATATTTTTGTAGAAATTTGTCCATTTCAACTGGGATTTCAAAGTTCTTTGTAACAATTTCTTACAATCCTTCGTATTTTTGTGGTATAAATTGTAATCTCTCCTCTTTCATTTCTGTTTGTGTTTATTTGGGTCCTCTATATTTTTTGTCTTGGTGGGTCTGCTTAAAGGCTTGTCAATTTTGTTTATTTTTTCATAGAATCAGCTCCTAGATTTATTGATCCTTAGAATTGTGCTTTTAGACTCTATGTCATTTAATTCTGCTCCAATCTTGGTTATTGCCTTCCTTCTACTTGCTCTGGGCTGTCTTTGTTGTTGTTCCTGGAGTCCTTTTAGATGCATGGTTAGGTTGTTTATTTGAAATGTGTCCATTTTTTAAGTAAGTCTGTATTGCTATGAACTTCCCTCTCAGGACTGCCTTCACTGTGTCCCGTAAGTTTTGGGTTGCTGTGAGTTCATTTTCATTTGTTTCCAGAAACTTTTTTATTTCTTCCCTAATCTCATTCTTGACCCATTCATTTTCTAATAGCATGCTATTCAATCTCCATGAGTTTGAGTGTTTTTGAGTTTTTTCCTTGTGGTTGGTTTGTAGTTTCAGTCCTTTGTGGTTAGAGAAAATGCTTGATATGATTTCAGTTTTCTTGTATTTGTTGATGCTTGTTTTGTGTCCTATGATGTGGTCTTACTTTGGAAATGTTCCATGTGCATTTGAAAAAAAATGTGTATTTTGCTTTTTGGGGATGAAAGGATATATATATATATATATATATATATATATATATATATATCAGTTAAATCATTTGATCTAGACTTTGTTTAATGCCATAATATCTTTGTTGCTATTTTGTTTGGAAGATCTGTCCATTTTTGACAGTGGGGTTTTAAAATCTCCTGCTATAATTGTGTTGTTGTCAATATCTTTCTTGAAGTCCTCCAAGATCTCCTTTATGTATTTGGGTACTCCTATGTTGGGTGCATATATATTCACAATGTTTATGTCTTCTTAGTGGATTCTTCCCTTGAGTATTATAAAGTTATCTTCTTGGTCTCTTTTTATGGCCCTTTTTTGGAAGTCTGTTTTTTTCTGATATGTGTATTGCTACCCTGGCTTTTTTTTTCCTGTCCATTTGCTTGGAATATTTGTTTCCAGCCCTTCACTTTCAGTCTGTGTAGGTCTTTTGTTCTGAGGTGGGTCTCTTGTAGGCAGTATATGTGTGCATCATGTTTTCTTATCCATTCAGCTATTCTATGTCTTTTGATTTGGGGCATTTAATCCATTTGCATGCACGTTTATTATTGATAGGTACTTATTCATTGCCATTTTTTCGTACCTGTGTTTCTCTCTCTCTTACTCTTTTTCTTCCTTTTCTTAAAGCAGTCCCTTTAGCAACTCTTGCAGAGCCGGTTTGGTGGGGCTGTATTCTTCTAAACTTGTTTTGTCTGGGGAGCTCCTTATTTGGCCTTCCATGTTAATTGAGAGCCTTGCTGAAAAAAGTAGTCCTGGTTGTAGGTCTGGTTTTTCTTTTGAAATATTTCTAGCCATTCCCTTCTTGGTTTGGAGCATTTCCATTGAGAAGTTAGCTGCTATTCTTATTGGGGCTACCTTGTATGTTACTTCTTGTTTCTCCCTTGCTGCCTTTAAGATTCTGTCTTTGTCTTGGAATTTTGCCATTTTAATTATGATGTGTTTTGAAGTGGGCCTCTTTGGGTTCCTCTTGATTGGGACTCTCTATTTTTCCTGTATTTGTGTGAGTTTTTCTCTCATCAAATTAAGGAAGTTTTCCATCATTGCTTTTTCAAACAGGTTTTCTATCCCTTGCTCTTCTTCTTTTCCATCTTGTATCCCTGTTATATGGATATTGTTACTTTTCATGTTGTCTTGCAGCTCCCTTCCCACCCATTCATTCTTTCTGAGTCTCTTTTCCTTTTCTTGCTCTATCTGGGTGTTTTTTTTTTCCTACCTTGTCCTCCAGCTGACTGATTCAATCCTCTGCTCCATCCAGCCTGCTTGCAATTCCTTCTAGTTTGTTTTTTTATTTCTGAGATTTTATTGTTCATTTCTTCCTGATTTTCATTCATAGTTTCTATTTCCTTTTTCATTCTGTTGTAGTTCTCACCTAGTTCCTTGTAGCTGTCTGTGAGTTCCTTGAGCATTTTCTAACCATTCTTTTGAATTCTGTACCTGATAGTTTGGTTACCTCCATTTTGTTTAGTCCTTTTATTGGGAATCTTCCATTCCTTCTGATTGAATGCTTTTTTTTCTCACCATTTTAGGTGAGTCTTCAGTTTGCTTCTGTGCTTCCTGATGTTTTGCTTTGCTAGGTGTCTTTGTAGGGTGAACTTCTATGGTAGGAATTATATGGGATTCTGTGGTGTAGTCTCTTTTATCTCCTTGTCAGGATGCTCTAGGTTTGCCCTTTCTTCTATGTGTGTGGGCTCTGTTGTTTTACTTGGGTTTTTACCTTTGGTGGTTCCTTTTTTGGAAGTTTTTCTCCTGCAGCAAGTGTACTGATGTTCGTGGTTCCCACTTATTCTTGTATGTGATCAGTGGCAGAGGGTAGGCAAAATGGATTAAGACAGTGGGAGAGTATTTTATGGTATTTAAAGTACCAGCAAGTAGAGAAGAGACAGGAAATTCTTTGGATACATACAGCATTAACTGTGATATTTCACCCAACTAGCCACTTTTTATAAAAGGTGAGAGAGAAATAAGACTCTCATTAGAGGGGAAGACGATTATGAGCTGAATCCAGAAAACAGAGCTTAGGCAAGGTTAGATCATGAACTGCAGTGAGATTAAAGGATAGAAAGTAGGCTAGTGTGAGAGAGAATAGAGTTAACTACAACAATAATAATGCTCAGGATTAAAGTGAAGTGGGCTAAGATCAGGCAGGGTTATTGTTTAGTATACACAATTGTATGGAACACCAATTATTTACAACACTACTGGAACAACAATAATATGACAAGAAATATATGATTTGAATAGCCATAATAGAAAGTACCTAATCAAGAGCTGTGTTTTATTGGAACATGGGTGAAGTGGAAGAAGGAAAACTAAAACACAATAAAGAGAGAATAAGGAAAACCAGTCAAACAATGCAATTAAACAGAGAAACAAAATGAGGAAAATTAAACATAAGGAAGAGAAATTTAAAAAATACTAATAAAATAAAAGTGGAAAAAACAATGAAAAAATAAAAATGATATGCATAATCAATAAAATACTAGCTCTATATGACAGCAAAGTGACATTTATCTCAGTTTCTCCATTTTGAGGCTTAGCCTTGTGCTCTTCGTTTCCATCTGTCTCTGGACCTTCGGAACTCCATGTCTTATTATCTAACTTTGGGTAAGAGAAAAAAGGGTAAAAAAGAGAGAGAGGAACAAGAAAGAAAGAAAAAATAATAATAAAGTCAGCCTCCTGCTGACTTTAAACCTGTTCAGCGAGTTCTGCTTGTTGCCTAGATGCCACAGGGAAAGGGAGTCTGGGCTTCACTTTTTCCCTTCTTAGGGTTTTGAAAGGATGGGGACCAGGTCTGGGCTGCAATATTCAGTTTCCGGCCTCCAGCCCAGGTCTTCCATGAGTTGCCAGGCTCAAATCAGCCATTCAGTCTCTGGGTGCACAACCTGAGTAAACCTCGGGTGCACTGTTTCACTCAGCCACTTAACCTCTGGGCATGCAGCGTGAGACAAGATCAGGCACTGGTTTCACCTGGCGACTCAGCCTATGAGTATGTGCAGCTCAAATCACCCTAAGGGCAAGCCAGCCACTGCTGGAGAGTTCCTCACAAAGTAGCTGCTTGCCATTCTTAACAAAAGCATAGCTCTTCACGCAGCCTAAATTTCTAACCAGTCTGGAGACAAGCTGAGTCAGGGTAAGAGATGGCCCAACTCCTCCCTTCTCTACATGTCTCCTGGCACCTCAGTTTCTCTGGTGCCAGCAACCACAGTCCCAGTGGACATGTACCTCCTCTGTGTATCTCTCGCTCTGTCTCTATTGCCTGTAGTGACTTCCAGCATCCAGGTCCCTCCTGGTTCTGGGCATCCCTCCCTACTCCAGTAGAAGAGGGAGCAGGTGATCTAACTCTCTTCCCTGTGTCTTGTGGCAGGAGCCAGGTGGGAGGCCACAGTGGCCTTGGTCCCTGTACAGATCCCAAGGACCCTACTGTCCCAGCATAATCTCCTCACTATCTGTTTTTAACTGTGCTCTGTAATTTTTGGCCTCCAAACTTCATAAGCTGGGATTCCATTCACTGTTCACTCTGTTCCTCAGAAGATTGGCTAGGTTTTCCAGCTGGGCTCAGGGAGAACTGGGCTCAGCTCTCACCTACCTTACCACCATCTTCTCCTGGTTCATGCAGATTAAATGAGATAACAAAACCAAAATATTTGTAGTACACTGTCTGCCATGTGGTGTGTCTTTAATTATCATGAGTTATTAATATTGAAAGGTAAAGAAAATAAAATGCCTATTTTCTGAGAGTGTTTAAAATAACGAGTAAAAGTAAATTCTACTTTAGTTTACCTTCTTGTTTCAAACAATAAAGAAAAATATGTGGGTTTTTTTTCCCCAGAATGTTTCTAAAGTGGTTATATAGCTTCCTACTTGTGTCATAGCATTTAAAATCCTATCCTAACTTTAGGAAAGTTTCCTCCTTATGAGTGTTGGTGAAGAACTAAATCCATCTTCCACTGTGGAAATGAAAAATCTCCAATACTTTTTCTCAGGATTTCTTATAGCTAAAGTCAGGCAGAGAGTGTGAGCTCTACCAATTAGAGATACTCCCAACAGCTGCCAGCCCTTGCCCCCTCTGCTACCCACACACTGATGCTGAAGTTGTTGGATATGGAAGTCAATGTCTGGCAGTGATGCAGGAGTGAGGTACCTAAGTCTGGTGTGTCTATGCCTTCCCAAGCAGTGACAGCACCCAGGCCCCACAGCAAGCCCTTGCAGCAGCACTGACCCAGGCTGCAGCATTGGTGTCCCACTCCTCCTTCTTCCAGTATGCACCTCTGTGCATGGGGAAGTGTCACAGGCTTTCTGTTGTACCAGCCTCCACCTTCTCACATTCAACTTTCCAGAGCTGTTATCTCAGAAATGGTATATTTGGACAAGAGGAAAAGTAGGACAGCTGCCTCAGCAAAAATATCTAGCCATAGTGAGCTAGCTTCTTCCTCTCTTGGCTTCTTGAGAAGACCTAAGCTAGCATGAGTTCACATCTGCTCCACACAGTATATTACAGGACTGGACATAAACTTCAGGGACAACTGCTGTCCAGGGTTCAAGAAGCTCTAATACATACAATGCTTTCAGAGATAACCATAAGGGAATGAGTTGACAGTATGGAGAGTTAAATTCTTAAAAATGATAGTAATATTAACAATAATGTCTAATGATCACTGAAAATGTAATGTGTGCCAGAATCCAGACAAGGTAGCCTTCTTAGTTATGTAATTTGCATAACCTTTTGAGATAGACATTATTACTGCACCCATTTTCAGGTGAGGAATCTGAGGCACAAAGAGATGAAGAAATTTGCACAGGGTCAGGAGATTTCTCAGTTACAGAGATGAACAGTGATTAGCTGCAGACATTAAAAAATGCTTCAGTGTCATGAGAAGTTGCTCAGAATATAAGGTGAACTCAAAGAAAGAGAGCACAAAATGCTATACATGTTCCACATGTAACTTAAATATATTTATCATTCACAAATATCACATTACTCTCCCTATACATGTACAGAAGAATTCTACACATTAACACCATAATGATAAATAGATTTGGTTTTGGTAATATCATTACAGTTTATTTATTTCCTTCTTACCTTGTTGCTCTGAGTTTCTGCAATAAGCATCTATAGTGGCATGTCCCAAGGTGCCAACAAGGCCCCCTCACAATCATTGCAAAGAGCCCTACAGAGACCACCAGTCATATCTTGATATTATGAAGCCCACAGAAAGGAGTTACCTCTGACCAGCAGCCAGCAGTAAAGGCCCAAGGTCTTGCTGACCCACAACTTCCTTCTCTCTCCCCAATCTAGGCTACCCCCACCTGCTACCAACCTGAGTTGCCCTGCCACCTGGTCTCCACTTTCCTGCTTCTCTCTGAGGACATGGTCTGTTCACAGGATATCCCCGCTGGAAGCATTTACCTTCTTGTCCTTCTGGGTGCGTAACTAATAGTTTCTGACCTTTCCAGTCTAGATGAGAGAGAAAAAAAAACTTTAATGTTTCTTACGTTGTCAGAAGTTCATTGGAGATTCTCTTGTTTTACATACAGTTGGACTTGGGTTATCAAAATTGGAGCAGTCTCAGATATTTCTTTCTACAGAAGTAAAGAAAGTGTTGACATATACTGCAAGGTATCAAGCACAAATTTTTAAAATAACATTATTCACTGGTACCTATAAATACCAAATCAGGCTTTGGAGCATCTGATTTATGTGAGCTCAACAAAAAGCCCAGCTCGAAGTAGCCAAGATGGGAAGAACAACAAAGCTGAGGCAAGAAAGAATTTTCAAAGTCTCAATTCAATCCTGACCATAAATTTTGTAGAAAAAGTAGATGTAGTCATTTACTATTGTGCTGGCTGGTACCAATAGTACTAGAACTGTTGAGACAATCCACACAATATTCCCTACTTGCATGTGTCCACCCATGTCCTTCCCAAGTGGCAACCACAACCAGTCCCCCGCCCCCTCCAGCTGGGCTCCTGGCCTCAGCCTCACCTTGTCTGCAGCACTTGCCAAGTTCTCCAGGAAGCCATCTTGGTTATGCCTGCAATTAGCTCCCAGTTATTTCCAGGGATTGTGCTTCCACAGCTTTATTTGACAACACATCCCAATTAATTAGTCTTGTGTGGGGACGGAAAGCACAGGCTGTGCCACAGTCCACCATCTCACCATGCAGACTCTCAGTAAGTTGTCAGGATGGCTGGAGCCATTATTATCATACATACTTAAGACAACCCCTTGGCAGTATAACTGTTCCTGGTTCATTTCAGAACTAAAAAATAATAAGCTTAGAGAATTTTGGCTTAAAGATCAGCCAAAGCAAGAAGTCCATGCTTTTTGAACTGGACTGTGAGACCACACTATTAAGTTTAAAATTGTAATATCTCAAGTACATACTAAGCTTTCTGGGTTAAATTAGAATGGAGCAATACCAGTTCTCTGGAAGATGTGGGAAAAAATGTTTCCACCAGCATGATGGCATTAGACCAGAGCTCCAAATTCATTGGGTTTTTTAGATGAGCTCACATTATGGGGTGATACTTTATTTTGCCTGTGAAAGAAGAGAGAACTTGCCATGATCAGAAGTCTTCTTATCACATGCATGAATGGACATGAGCTCTAACCACGTGGTTCAGTTAGTTGGAATATTCATCCTCAGTCACAGCACATACCTAGATTGGGGGTTTGGTCCCAAGTCAGGGTGTATACAGGAGGCTACAGATCAATGTTTCACATCAGTGTTGTGCTTTCTCTCTCTCTCTCTCCTCCTCCTCTCCTCCTCCTCATCCTCTCTAAAATCTATGAACATATCATCAGGTGAAGATTTTATAAAAAGGACTTTATTTAAAATACTCCTCTCTGTGACATAGTGTTATGAGGCAATTCCAAGGTGTGGATAAGTAGAAGCCAATCCCAGTCTCACAGATTACTTTGTTATTCCTTCTAGCAATTTTAGTTCTGTCTCCTCTTGAGGGCACCCATATTATAAGTGAAATTTCATTTCGTTGAGTTGTGACTTGTTTGGTGACATCCCAATTAATTATAAAACAAAATTTTCCATTGTATTTAAAATCAAATTGTCTATGACTTATAAAATGAGGTATGAATTATGTCAGTTTGAAACTTTGGTTTGCCTTTTGAAAAAATTGCAAAATACTGGCTGGCGCTGGCCGATGCAGTTGGCTGGAGTGTCAGCCCATACAACAAATGTTGCAGGTTTGGTTCCCTGTCACAGCATACACCTAATCAAGGGTTCCATCCCTGTTGGGGTGCACATGGAAGGCACCAAATCGATGTTCTCCCTCACATGTATGTTTCTCTCTCTCTCCCCCTCACCTCTCTCTCTAAAATAAATAAACATATCCTTGGGTGGGATTAAAATATTGTAAAATGCTCTCCATGTTTCATACTCCTGAGCACTGAAGCCAAACAAATTAACAGAAGTACCAAGTTTAACTTTGTGATACAAAAATTACAACCTCATATCTCTGGAATAATGTTTATATAGAGTGAAAATTAAGAAGGGGACTGATAAATTTAAAATGGAATTAAGTCACCTCCAGAACTCCCTCTATGCAGCCTGCAGACACATTTCTGTCCTGGTCGTGAACCATATTTCCTATCAGTTCAACACATGAGTCATCAGAATCCCTGAAGCTGCTCTGCTCTACATCAGGTCACACAGGCACCCCTGGGACCACCTGACCCACCACTTCTTCTTCTCACACCCTCCTCCACCTGCCCTGGACATTTCATCTAGGGATCATCCCTTCCTGCCTTCTCCCTGGTGACATGGTTTGGCAGATAGTAGGATGTCATGGCTGGGAACATTCATATTCTTCTCCCTTGAGGCTTATGAGTTACTCTTGAATTTACTTGGACATGGATGACAGATGAAAGAAATTTTTTAATTGTTTCTGTTTCTATGACAGATGTCCATGGGAATTTCCACTTTTCCTTTGCAGTGGGACATGGGTAGTTATAGCTGGAGCCCTAAGAGGCCAATTCCTAGAGCAATAGAATGTTCATATTGTGTATGCTGTCCACTGAATACTTTGAAAATGCAGTTGTACACTGGTATCAGAAGCAACCACACCAAATTATGACACATCTGAAGTCTATCATCTCAACAAATATACCAGCTCCAGTACTTTTGAGGCAAGAAAAAGTTTTCAAAAGTCTACATCAGGACTTCCTACCAAGATGCAGGCATATGTAGACACACTGTGCCTCCTCGAACAACAAAAATTTAGAAACAACAAAACAATCAGTAATGACAGAAAATTGAACTGTATGGAAGTCTGACAACCAAGGAGTTAAAGTAGAACATTTACCCAGACCTGTAGGAGGGGCAGAGTTGGGCAGCTGAGCAGGGAGGGGACGTGGCAAAAAAAGTGGCAGTGGGTGGACCCAGCAAAGCAACAGATTGTGGAGGGGCTCCGGCACACAAGGTGGCTGGCAGACCAGGCAGTCCCACATTTATGTGCAGCTAAACTAGGCAAAACTGGGGAGTGAGACAGATCAAGCAACCCAGGGTCCCAGCACAGGGAAATAAATCCCCAAAACACTGATTGAAAACACCTGTGGTGGTTGAGGTTCCAGGAGAGACTCCCAGCCTCAAAAGAGAGTTCATTGGAGAGACCCACAGGGTCCTAGAATGTACACAAATCCACCCACCCTGGAATC
The DNA here is from genome assembly GCA_004027475.1 of Anoura caudifer. Classification (NCBI taxonomy): domain Eukaryota; kingdom Metazoa; phylum Chordata; class Mammalia; order Chiroptera; family Phyllostomidae; genus Anoura; species Anoura caudifer. Next base: position 102,811 of record PVKU01004926.1, read on the forward strand.
AGCACCAGAAGGGCCCAGTTTGCTTGGGGGACGTGGCAGAAGTGACTGAAATCTGGCAGAGAGCAGAGCAAATGCCATTGTTCCCTCTCTGACCCCTCCCCAAGATACAGCATCACAACCCAGCAACTGGGTTGACCCTCCCTGGGGAACACCTAAGGCTCTGCCCCTCACTTTGTAACAGGCACATCAAGACAAAAAAAAAAAAAAATTGGCCCAAACAAAAGAACAGATCAAAGCTCCAGAACAAATACAACTAAGTAACAAAGAGATAGCCAACCTATCAGATGAACAGTTCAAAGCACTGGTGATCAGGATGCTCACAGAATTGGTTGAATTTGGTCACAAATTAGATGGAAAAATGAAGGCTACGCCGAGTGAAATAAAGGAAAATGTACATGGAACCAATAGTGATGGGAAGGAAACTGGGACTAAGTCAATGGTGTGGACCACAAGGAAGAAAGAAACAACCAAACAGAAAAGAAGGAAGGAACAAGAATTCATTCAAAAAATGAGGAGAGGCTTAGGAACCTCCAGGACATCTTCAAACATCACAACATCCGAATTATAGGGGTACCAGAAGGAGAAGAGGAAGAGCAAAAAGTGGAAAAGTTATTTGAACAAATAATAAAGGAGAACTTCCCCAATCTGGCAAAGGAAATAGATTTCCAGGAAGTCCAGGAAGCTCAGAGAGCCCCAAAGAAGTTGGACCCAAGGAGGCACACACACACCAAGGAACATCACAATTACACTACCCAAGATTAAAGATAAGGAGAGAATCTTAAAAGCAGCAAGAGAAAAGGAAACAGTTACATACAAAGGAGTTCCCATTAGACTATCAGCTAATTTCTCAAAAGACACCTTGCAGGCAAGAGGGGGCTGGATAGAATTATTCCAAGTCATGAAAGACAAGCACCTACATCCAAGATTGCTCTATCCAGCAAAGCTTTCATTTAGAATGGAAGGGCAGATAAAGTACTTCTCAGATAAGGTCAAGTTAAAAGAGTTCATCATCAGCAATCCCTTATATGAAATGTTAAAGGGACTTATCTAAGAAAAAGAAGATAAAACATATGTACAACAAAATGACAAGACTCACAATTATTAACAACCACACCTACAACAAAACAAAAACAAACTACTAGGCAAACAATAGAACAGGAACAGAATCACAGAAATGGAGATCACATGGAGGATTAGCTACAGCAAAGTGGGAGGAGGAGAGGGGGGAAAATACAGAGAATAAGTAGCATAGATGGTAGGTAGAAAATAAACAGGGGGAGGGTAAGAATAGTATGGGAAACGTAGAAGCTAAAGAACTTATAAGTATGACACATGGATAAGAACTAAAGGGGGGAATGTGGGTGGGAGAGGGTGTGCAGGGTGGAGGGGAGTGAAGGGGGAAAATGGGACAACTGTAATAGCATAATCAATAAAATATATTTTAAAAAACATCTATGTCACTCCTTACCATACACTTTATAGAAAAACATGTGGCCATTGACTAGTGTGCTGCTGGGACCCACAGCACAGCAACAGCCAATTTGTGCTTGCTCACACATTAGGCCCCACCTTGAGCAGAAAGCATTTCTGACCATGGTGTTCCCAAACCTTCATTTAACATCACTTCCTTATGAATTAAATCTTGACTGGGAATGAATAGACACAGGCCCCATTAATCATGTCACCATCTAGACACTTCCACTAACAGGAATGGCTCAGGCTGAGGGAGGGAAGGATTATGTGCCAGCTATCCTGGATAGAGTGCATGCACATTGCCACAGATAATTATCGTAACACTCCAGCACTATAACCATTATTTGACCTTTTTACAAATAAAAAAATTAAAGTTTTGAGTGTTAAAGTGATTGGTCAAAGAAAGGAAGCCTATGTGTTTTGACTGGAGTATAAGGCTACCCCAGAAATGTAAACACAATTCTATAACACAAAATACTTGAGGTCAATTTGGGATGGAGCCAGTATGTTTTTATTGGGGGAGGAGGAAGATAGTTCTCAATTATTCAGGGCTGTGTGAACATGATGTTATCAGAATACAGGTCTGATTCCCTGGGGTCATTAGGTGAGCCCATCACATTGTGAGTAACCCTTGGTTCTGCCTATGAAAGAATTGTGAGAAGGGTCCAGAGAAGGAACAACTAATCATTTTTGTGTGAGAGAGATGTCTATTACTCTTCTCAATTCTTTGCACATATGAACTTCTTCAACCCTCACCGTAACCTGTGAGGTCTCTTCTCTTATGAATATGAACCCATTTGACTCACTAGATCAGTGAGATATTATGTATCTATCCCAAGAATTTGTCCAAGTCATACAGTTGGTACAATGCAAAGTATGGCTGGACTCATGTAATCTAGCTGCAGAGTCTGACCTCTAGACAATAAGAGGATATAAACAATGGTATGCATTGTTCCTACACTGTGGAGAAAATAGAACTAAATTTTGTGAAACAGTCCCTGACACAATTTAGTATTCTGTACTGAGTCATGTGATGAGGATTTAATCATCAGGTGTCTTCACAGAATACCTAAAATGTCAATAAGTTATCAATTTGTTTTCCAAAATATAAAACAAAAAAATCCTATGGCTTCACAATGGCACTTTGAAATAATTGTGAAACAAATAACTACCCTTTAATTCACATACTCTTCTTGTGCAGTACTGCTGTCACCCCATGGAAGAATATGGACATCACTTTGCATCTGTGCTGTACATAGTCCTTTACTTATGTGATAATTTCTAAGTTTATGATAACATATTCATTCCCACCATCTACTCTTCTAAGGACCCTGGTTCTAGTTCTCAATTCAGGGAAGCCATTAGAAGAAAGAAAGAAAGGAGACTCACAGGAAAAGCTGTGGTAGATCAGCCATCAGCCTTTCTCCTCTTACCTCTGAGGCACTCAACCTTTTGTGATTACATCCTGTCTGTGTGATTCCTGATTATCTTATTTTCTCAGTGTGGACCACAGAAGATTTCCTGAACCTGCATAGGACCTTACTGAATATTAAACTGTTAATAAAAGCAAGGGTAGAGAGAAAGACCTGAGAGAATCCCAAAGAATCTCAGAACATAAGCCCTTTTCTGACAGGAATGCACAGACAAGCTTGTCAACATACTGCTGCTACCTTCTTTCAGGGTTGTCTCATTTAGTATTCAAAAGAGACTCATAGAGCAGTAAGGAGGTGCTGACAGCAATACACTCTGCTGTGTTCAGATCTTAGAAGAAAACTCTCTAGAATCTTTTTATATGTCAGACTAAACAACGATTTACAGGAAGAGACACCTGATTTACATGCATTAAAAAATAGAATTATCAGGTAGACATTGAAAAAATATTTATGGACTTATTACTAAAATTTAAAAATATCTGTGGTATAATAGAAAGAAAAATCCATGAGTATATAATAACTTTTTGACAGTAAAACTGTTTGTATTGATAGAAGAATAATAAAAGAGGGGAAGGAATTTTCTAAAACTTTAAGGATCATTATTCCTGAGGAAATAGATGGCTTTATCTCTCCTATGTACTTTAATTAACTTACATATTTTTTGAATGAATTACCAGAATTGCATTGTAAAAATATATAGCAAGGTAATTTTGTCTTGTTTGATAATAATATGAATAATAACACTTCTCAACACCACTGAAGACTCCTGATGTACCAAGTACTAATATCTGAGTGTTTTGTGCATTACCCTTGTGCAATGTGATCATGTAACCCTCTTAACACCTCTGAAAGAGAGATATGTAGGCAACATGCATATGAGGAAAGAGAAGCATAAGAAACACACAAATGTCAGATAGGGTCAAGTGGTATAGAAAGGTGTTGAATTATGACTTTGGTTACTAAATAACACTCACATAGACTATTTAAAGATCTCAGCGTTTCAATGGAGGGAAGATGGTAGCGTGGTAGGAGGGAGAAGTTTCCATGTCCCCCTACACACAGGAGAAAAATCTAGCTGATCTATGGAGGAACAGAACAAACAGCCAACAGCACCACAGCATAAATGAAAATAGGAGATCAAAAACTGTAGGGGACATTAAAAAAACAGATGGTAAGGATAGTGCTTCAGGACAATAAGGGCCCAGGGATCAGTGTGGGGACTGGGAGGCTGCAGCCCCAGGCCTGGTACTCGCCCCGGTCTGCCACAGGGTCTTGAGAGAGAGCTGGATCAACTGTTCTCTCCCTGGCCAAATAAGGTTTAAGCAACACCAGGAGAGACCTGGTTGCTTGAAGTCACAGAGACGGGAATAAGGACTAAGTGGCAAACACACAGGGTCTGTGAGCACCCACACACAGCTCTGGGAAGAGTGCATGTCCAAACCTGTGGAAACAGAAGTGGCCTGGTCAAGGGCTCGCATCCAAAACCCAGGGTGAAGGTGCTTTGTAGAAGACCCGGAGCCCACCACTGTAAACCCAGGGAATACACGTGCTCCGTAAGAGACCCGGAGCCCACAGCTGTAAACCACGGGGTGAGTGCTCACCCAGATCCCACACCCAAGGCGCTGCAGAGAGGTGCCAAGCTAGATCCAGAGAGAATGCCCCACTAGCACAGGCTGACTGAGCACTGAACAGGGAGGGAAAAAAGCAATACCAATCACCCCTCAGCCTGCTGCAGCCAGCAAGACCAGAAAAACCAGTTTGGTCAGTTTGAAGCCAGCAAGAGGGTTTTTTTTTTTTTTTGCTTGTTTGTTTGATTTGGGGGTTTTGTTTGTTGTTGTTTGCTTGTTTTTAAACTAATTTTTTATTTTTTAATTCTTATTATTTTTATACCTCTGAATTCCTTTTCCTTCTCTTTCCTTCTTTCTTATTTTATTCCTTCTTCATTTCTTTCCAATTTTATCTCTTCGTCCTTCCTTTTCTGCTTTTTTTCTTTTTCTTTTTTCTTTTTGAATACCCACAAGTGGGACAAAAAAACCCAGAACTGTTAAAAGATGAGAGCTGGACCCAAAGAAGGGGCATACCAAAGCTGAGACAGTGAGATAAATTTCATTTTGATATTACAGAGAACCTGCAAGTTATTGCATATTGGTAGTATTATTTTTTCATTATTCTTATATCTTTTATTTTAATAGTATTTTTGTATCCCTCCTCTTTCTGTATGGCCTTCTTTGCTTGGCTGCTTATATTGTATCATTTGAAAACTTTCCCCTGATATCTCATTCATAGTATATTGCTAATTTACTGTCATCCACTTCACTTGTGTTCCATTAGCACACTACTCAAGGACCTATAGGCCCCATTCTTGTTATCTAGATCTCATAGATTCTGTGATATGATTGTTGTCCTAATATTGTTGTAAATAATAGCTACTCCATATAATTGTAAATACTACACAACACCCCTCCCAGTTCTTAACCCACTTCATGGTTTCCTGAACTCTATCACTGTAGTGGTTAATTCTATTATCTCACACACTACACCTATTCACTATTCTTTACTCGCATGTTACCTCAGAATCTGATGTCCCACAGCCTCACTGATTTCCAGATCTAACTCATAATCCTTTCCTCCCCAATAAGAGTCTTATCTTCTTTCCATGATTACTAAAAAGTGACTAACTGGGTGGAAGATCACGGTTAACACTATACATAGCCAAAGGATCTCCTATCTCTTCTCTACCAGCTGCTACTGCAAATATCATAGAATACTCACTTGCTGTCTTAAACCATTCTGCCTTCCCCCTTCAACTGATCACAAAAAAGAGTAGGTGGAAGCTGTGAACACCAGAACTCCCCAGGGAGACTAGACCACTGAATATCACAGGTATCCTACCACAGAAGTTAACAGCATAAATCCAGGGAGCCAGAACAGATCAAATTAAGAAGCTGAAGCTAACAAGAAGAGTCTTGTAAACAATGGGAAGACAAAGAAACAATCCCCAAATGAAGGGAAAGGAGGAAGCCTCAGAAAGAATGCTAAATGAAATACAGGCAACTCAACTATCAGATATTGAGTTCAAAGCAATGGTTATCAGAAAGTTCAATGAGCTCACAATGAGCTACCAGAAACTACAGGGAAGCTACAATGAACTCACTGCAAACTATATCAATATGAAAAAGGAAAAAGAAACTGTCAACAAGGGACAAGAGGAAATGAAAAACACAATATCTGAACTGAAGAACACAGTAGAAGGAATCAAAAGCAGGATCAATGAAGCAGAAGATCAGATCGGTGAGATGGAGGACAAAGTAGAAAAAAGCAACCAGAAAGAGCAAGAAAAGGAAAAGTCTCAGAAAGAATGAAGAGGGATTAAGAGAAATGCAAGGTAATATGAAACATAATAATATCCATATAACAGGGATACCAGAAGGAGAAGAAGAAGAGCAAGGGATAGAAAATCTATTTGAAAAAGGAATGATAGAAAACTTCCCTAATTTGATGAGAGAAAAAGTCACACAAATCCAGGAATCATAGAGAGTCCCAATCAAGAGAAACCCGAAGAGGCCCACCACAAGACACATCATAATTAAAAGGGCAAAATTCCAAGACAAAGAGAGAATCTTAAAAGCAGCAAGGGAGAAAAAAGAAGTAACATGTAAGGGAGCCCCAATAAGAACAGCAGCTGACTTCTCAATGGAAAAGCTCTAAGCCACAAGAGAATGGCAACAAATATTCCAAATAATGAGAACCAAAGGCCTGCAACCAAGGCTACTTTACTCAGCAAGGCTCTCAATCAAGATAGAAGGACAAATAAGGAGCTTCCCAGACAAAAGAAGTCTAAAAAAATACACCTCTTCCAAACCAGCTCTGCAAGAGATGCTAAAGGGCTTTCCTGCTTTAAGGAAAGGAAGGAAAAAAGAGAGATGAACGCAGGTACGAAAATGGCAATGAATAAGTACCTATCAATAATAAACATACATGTAAATGGATTAAATGCTCCAATCAAAAGACATAGAATAGCTGAATTTATAAGCAAACATGATCCACATGTATGCTGCCTACAAGAGACCCACTTCAGGACAAAAGATATACACAGACTGAAATTAAAGGGCTGGAAACAAAGTTTCCAAGCAAATGGACAGGGAAAAAAAAAGCCAGGGTTAGCAATACTCATATCAGACAAAACAAACTTCAAAAAAAGGGCCATAAAGTGAGACCCAGAAGGTCACTTCATAATACTCAAGGGAAGAATCCACTAAGAAGACATAAACATTGTAAATATATATGCACCCAATGTAGGAGCACCTAAATACATAAAGAAAATCTTAGAGGACTTCAGGAAAGATATTGACAGCAACACAATTATAGTAGGGGATTTTAGCATCTCACTGTCAAAAATGGACAGATCTTCCAAACAAAATATCAACAAAGATATTACGGCATTGAACAATGCCCTAGATGAAATGGACTTACCTGGTATATATAGAGCCCTTCATCCCAAAGAAACTAAATACCCATTCTTTTCAAATGCACATGGAACATTTTCAAAAGTAGACCACGTGATAGGACACAAAGGAAGCCTCAACAAATTCAAGAAAATTGAAATCATACCAACCATTATCTCCAATCACAAGGGACTGAAACTAGAAACCAACCCCAAGGAAAATAACCCAAAATACTCAGAATCATAGAGATTGAATAGCATTCTATTAAACAATGAATGGGTCAAGAATGAAATTAGGGAAGAAATCAAAAAGTTTCTGGAAACAAATGAAAATGAACTCACAGCAACCCAAAACTTATGGGACATAGAGAGGGCAGCCCTGAGAGGGAAGGTCATAGTGATACAGGCCTACCTAGAAAAGATAGAAACATTTCAAACAAACAACCTAACCCTATGCCTACAAGAACTCAAGGAACAGCAACAAAGACAGCCCAGAGCAAGTAGAAGGAAGGAAATAACCAAGTTCAGAGAAGAATTAAATGACACAAGAATAAAAGCACAATTCTAAGGATCAATGAGTCCAGGAGCTGGTTCTTTGGAAAGATAAAATCAACAAGCCTTTAAGCATGCTCATCAAGAAAAAAAGAGAGAGGACCCAAATAAACACAATCAGAAATGAAAGATGAGAGATTACAACTGATACCACAGAAATACAAAGAATTGTCAGAAATTATTACAAAGAACTACATGGCAAGAAATTTGAAAATCTAGGTGAAATGGACAAATTTCTAGAAAAATGTAATCTACCAAAACTCAATATACAAGAAGCAGAAAGCCTGAACAGACCAATAACAGCAGATGAAATAGAAGCAGTAATCAAAAATCTCCCGACACACAAAAGTCCTGGACCAGATGGTTTCACAGGAGAATTTTACAAAGCATTTAAGGAAGAGCTAACCCCTATCTTTCAAAGACTATTCCAAAAATCTGAGAAGAAGGAAGATTCCCAAACTCTTTTTATGAACCCAGCATCATCTAATCACAAAACCAGATAAAGACACAACAAAGAAAGAAAACTGCAGGCCAATATCGCTGATGCATACAGACACTAAAATCCTCAACAAAATATTGGCAAACTGCATCCAGCAATACATTAAAAGGATCATACACTATGACCAAGTGGGATTCATCCCAGGTATGCAAGGATGGTCCGATATTCCCAAATCAGTAAATGTAATATATCACACAAACAAAAGCAAAGACAAAAATCACATGATCATATCAATGGATGTAGAAAAGGCATTTGATAAGGTACCACACCCATTTCTGATAAAAACACTCAGCAAAGTGGGAATAGAGGGAGTATTCCTCAACATAATAAAGGCCATATATGAAAGACCTATAGCCAACATCATACTCAATGGGCAAAAACTAAAATATTTTCCATTAAAGTCAAGAACAAGACAATGTTGTCCACTCTCACTACTTCTATTCAATATAGTATTGGAAATTTTAGCCACAGCGATCACACAAGAAAAGGAAATAAAAGGCATCCAAATCAGAAAGGAGGAAACAAAACTGTCACTGTTTGCAGATGACATGATAGTGTACATAGAAAATCCTATAGGCTCGGCCAAAAAACTGCTTGAACTAATAAATGAATTTAGCAAAACAGCAGTATACAAAGTCAATATCCAGAAATCAAAGGCATTTTTGTATACCAACAATAAAACAGCAGAAGCAGAAATCAAGAAAAAAATCCTATTTGATATAGCAAAAAGAAAAATAAAGTACCTAGGAATAAACCTAACCAAGTAGGTAAAAGACCTGTATGGAGAAAATTACACAACACTGAAGAAAGAAATTAAGGAAGACACAAACAAATGGAAACATATACCATGCTCATGGATCAGAAGAATTAACATCATCAAAATGTCCATACTACCCAAAGCAATTTACACATTCAATGCAATACCTATTAAAGTACCAATGACATATTTCACAAACATAGAACAAACACTTCAAAAATTTATATGGAACCATAAACAACCTTGAATAGCTGCAGCAATTTTGAGAAAGAAGAGCAAAGTAGGAGGGATCACAATACCTGATACCAAACTGTATTACAAGGCCACTGTAATCAAAACAGCCTGGTACTGGCATAAAAACAGGCACAAGGATCAATGCAACAGAACAGAGAGCCCAGAAATAAACTGAAGTATCTACAGTCAATTAATACTTGGCAAAGGAGGCAGCAACATAAAATGGAGTAGAAATAGCCTCTTCAACAGACAGCTACATGCAAAAAGATGAACTTGATCACCAACTTACACCATACATAAAAATAAATTCAAGGTGGATAAAAGACTTAAATATCAGTTTTGACACCATAAAAGAATTGTGACACTGCAGGAGAACACAGCCAGGAAAATCTCAGATATTCCATGGAGCAATATTTTCACTGATATGTCCCCTAGAGCAAAGAAAAGCAAGATAAGAATAAACAAATGGATCCCAACAAAATAAGAAGCTTCTGCACGGCTAAAGAAAACAGTATTAAAATAAAAAGAGAACCAACCACATGGGAAAACATATTTGCCAATGATACCTCAGACAAAGGTTTAATCTCCAAAATATATAAAGAATTTACACAACTCCATTCTAAGGAGACAAGCAACCCAATTAAAAAATGGGCAAAGAACTTGAACAGATACTTCTCCAAGTAGGACATACAGAGGATACAGATACACATGCAAAGATGCTCAATATTGCTAGCTATTAGAGAGATACAACTTAAAACAACAATGAGATACCACTTCACACCAGTCAGAATGGCCATCACAAACAAAGCAACAAACAAGTGTTGGAGAGGATGTGGAGAAAAGGTAATCCCAGTGCACTGTTGGTGGGATTGCAGACTGGTACAACCACTATGGAAAATAGTGTGGAATTTTCTCAGAAAACTAAAAATGAATTTGCCTTTTGACCCAGCAATTCCACTGCTAAGATTATATCCTAAGAATGCTGAAACACTAATCCAAAAGAACCTATGCACCCCTATGTTCATAGCAGCGCAATTTACAATAGCCAAGTGCTGGAGGCAACCTAGGTGCCCATCAGTAAATGAATGGATCAAAAACTATGGTACATTTACATGATGGAATACTACACAGCAGAAAGAAAGAAGGAGCTCCTACCCTTTATGACAGCATGGATGGAACTGGAAATCATTATGGTAAGCAAAATAAGCCAGGCAGTGAAAGACAAATACCATATAATCTCACCTTCAACAGGAACCTAAACAGCAAAACAAAGAAACAAGCAAAATATGACCAAAGACACTGAAATAGAGAACAGGCTGACAGTGACCAGAGGGGAGAGGGAAGGGAATTTCAGTGGAATTTCAGGGGGGAAAGGTGTAGCATTTACAGGAACAAATATAAAGGACACATGGACAAAAACTAGGGGGATTGGAAATTGGAGGAAGGTGGGGAGGGATAGGTGGTTGGGCTTTGATGGGAGTAAAAGACAGAAAACTGTACTTGAACAACAATTAAAATAAAGTTTAAAAAAATATCAGTTCCCCACTATAATATGTTAACCAAAAGAAGAGACTATAGGGCAAATACACAAGTCCCTCTTAAAAATATTTATTTATTATATAATACCTAGAAATCCTACTAGTATTGTAAAATATGTACAGAAAAATTCAAAGTAACTATAAAATGTGGGCCCATATTCCTGTCATTTTTCACTTCTCATTTTACTTAGACTTTCTTTAACAAACTGTTACTTTCTGAGCTCTCATGTTTCCCAGATTTGGTCTTTGAATGAGTCACCTCTCTTTGCCGCTGTTCTCATTGCCAGATGGAGGTCATCCTAAGAGCCACCTCACTGGAGTGTTATAGAAAGGATTACATAAAATAAGTAAATGTTCAGAATATTGCCTTACAAATAATAGTTTCTAAATGAATATTAGATTACATATTAATTTAAAAGCTTATTAGTTCATATTAAATATGCCATGGCATTGAAAATATTCCTGCATGTGGCATAGTGTTCATGAGGAAGTTCCAAGGTCCAGAATGGGAAGCTAAGTCCCACAGACTTGCTCTGTCTCCTCTATCTGCCAGCAACTATGGTCCAGTACCTTCACCCAGATTGTAAATGAAGTTTGGTTGCCCTGAGTCATAGTCTGTTATGTATCATCTTGATTATTTGAAAAAAAAAAAAAAAAAACACCAGAAATTCTTCAGCACTTATGCATACAGCATCTTAAATAGTGCCAATGAGGTATTCCAGTGTCTCATTTTTCTGTTGTTGTGCTAAAGAGAAATAAAGATCAGTTTCCATACCCAAGTCCTGAATCCATAGCAAGTCACAGAATGGTAGACATAGGGTCTGAACATAATATGTTTATCTTCACATTTCTGAAGTAATGTCTCCATGGCATGGTATTTCACAGGGAACAGCTGAGTGAGTGTGAGAATGATCCCTGCCTCACCCCAAGAGGAATTTATCCCAGGATTTTCTTTCCAGATCACAAACACTCTTACCCTATTCTCTCAGCACTTATGGGACAGAGATAGCCGCAGAACTGCTAATGTCTATAGCAGATCATGAAGAACCCCAGGGAACTGTCTGAGCCACCACTTCCTCCTAGAAAACAGAATCAGCCCTGCCCTTCTGACTCTGGTCTGCTAACAGGGACCTTACTTTCTTACTTTCTCCCTGGGGAGCCAGCCTGGAATGTGAGATGTCAGTACTGGAAGCAGTCATCTTCTTCTCCCTCTGGGCTTATGAGTTCCCCCTATCATTTTAGTCTAAAAGAAACCTAAGTGCCTATCAGTTAATGAATGGATCAAAAAACTATGGTATATTTACATGATGGAATACCACGCAGCAGAAAAAAAGAGCTCCTACCCTTTGAGACAGCATGGATAGAACTGGAGAGCATTATGCTAAGTGAAATAAGCCAGGTGGCGAGAGACAAATACCATATGATCTCACCTATAAGTGGAACCTAATCAACAAAACAAATAAGCAAGCAAAATATAACCAGAGACATTGAAATTAAGAACAAACTGACAGAAACCAGAGGGGAGGTGGGAGGAGATAATGTGGGGAAAAAGGGAGGGTTTTTCAGGAACATGTGCAAAGGACACATGGACAAAACCAAAAGGGGTTGGATCAAGGGTGGGGAGTGGGGCTGGCTGAGGTGGGGGGAGTGGTTGGGTGAAAATGGAGACAACTGTACTTCAACAACAATTTTAAAAGAAGAAAAAAGAAAAGAGAGACAGAAGAACTTTCTTTTAAAGATTTTATTTATTTACTTTTACAGAGGGGAAGGGAGGGAGAAAGAGGGAAAGAAATATCAATGTGTGGTTGCTTCTTGAGTGCCATAAAGTGGGAACCTGTCCTACAACCCAAGCATGTGCCTTGACTAGGAATTGAACCAGTGACTCTTTGGTTCACAGGTCAGCACTCAGTCCACTAAGTCACACCAGCCAGGGCAGAAGACTTCTTTATTGTTACCTCTTTATATCTCATTTATTTGTGGGAATTTATTTATTTATTTATTTATTTGTTTATTTATTTATTGCTTGCTTGCAGTGGGCCTTGGGCAGTTAAAGTTGGAGCAACCTGAAATATCGATTTCGAGGTCAAGAGATAAGAGTGCCCATGTATCTTGTAAGGTGTCTTCTAACACCTGTAGCACAGACTACATGTACTGGTGGCAGCATAAACCAGATCAGGGTATAGATCATTTAATATTGGTTCACTCAAAACCCCTGCATATCGGAACAACAGCAAACTTGAAGCAAGTAAAAATCCTCACACTTCTGCTACCACCTTAAAAATAAATTTCTTAGAGAAACAAGATGAGGCCGTGTACTTCTGTGGCTGCTGGACTGATGCCCACAAGGTTAGAGTTGCCAAGATTCCTGCACAAGAACCATCTTAGTTCTGTGCGCCCACACATCCTTCACACTATAGGCAACACAAAGGCTGCACGGCTGGGCACCCAGCCTGAGCCTCCCTCCACACAAAACTTGAGTTGGGTACTACTCTTTTGACTGTAGAGATTTCTCCTAATGTAAATGATATGGCTCATACTCAAAGACTAAATCATCAAGTGCCAGGAAACATGCTTGTGTTATTATATCTTATGTAACAACCATACCGTGTTCTCAAGGTAATGATCATTTTTCCCCTTTACTTTTAATAATTTGAAGTTAGATTGATAAAAATTACTTTCAAAACCTGAAACCCCACACTGCTTCAACCCTTCAGGCCATCCTGAAGATGTTCAGTGTTTATTTACTGCACACATTTTGGGGTGGATTGAGATGGAGTGCTTGCCCCCTACTCCCAGCGGGGGGGAAGATTATTCATTCTACATTGAGGGATGTGTCATAGCCTGATCAGCACACTTCCTTCTGCACAGGCCTCAGATCCCTCAGGATCATTAGATGATCACACAACACAGTGGATACTCATGAGGATCCCTTTCCCTAGGATTCTGTGGACATCCTGGGAGTTCATAGCATTCATTCACTCAGAGCTGCAGCATTTCTCAGGCACTGTTCTAATTCATCACATATTTGTGACAATCTGTTGACATACCATCATGATTCACTCTTTGCAAATGAAGAAACAGGCATAGAAATGTTGCTTACTTTGTCTGTGGTCACTGGGCTACTAAGTGCAGATGGAAGGCTGGGCTTCTGGCTTCAGTGACTGTCCTTGCAACCAGTCTGCTACCTGCCTCTGAAACACAGGCAGTAGAAATGGCATCTAGTCTGCAGTTCCCACAGCTAAAAGAAAGTAAACTGTCTTTTACAAAATAATTACTAAACAAAGAGTTTACTGTTCTAAACTGACTCTAAGTGTTGTCTTCCTAGAAATAGTGTAAATACCATGGCTGATTTGACTTTCAAAATATAAAATAGTAAAATGTAAAGCAAAAACATATTATTTTATTATTTTTGAGATAACAGAAATAAATGAAAAAAGTACACTCTTCTTTTAGGACATTTTCTAATAGGATATATGCCCCTGACATTTCTGGAACACAGCCACTCCTATGCAAGCACGTACTGTCTCTGACTGCTTAGGAGCTACAGGAGGAGATGAGTAATTACAGCACAGACCTGATGGTTCACAAAGGTGAAAACATTTGTTATCTGATCACATACAGAAGAAATTTGCCAGTCTCTGTTGTGTAACATGGGGTTGAGGAATGAGTCTGTATTCATAACTAAAACTCAAGATGCAAAAAGAAAAAATATTGATAACTTTTACTATATGAAAATAAGTAAATTTTGCATAGTAACAAGCAATATAACTTAAACAAAGGGTCAAATCACCAACTATAGAGAATATTTACAACCCATTTAGGAGAAAAACAACCTTACTATCTCTGATATAAAAGAACTACATTTTAAAAATGAAGAAAAAGCTCTGGCTGGTGTGACTCAGTGGATTGAGTTACAATCTACAAAACAAAGGGTCACTGGTTTGATTCCCAGTCAGGGCACATGCCTGGTTTGTGGACAAGGTCCCTAGTAGGGGTCGCATGAGAGGCAACCACATGATGATGGTTCTCTCCCTGTCTTTCTACCTCCCTTCCCCTCTCTTTAAAGATAATTAAAATCTTTTTTTAAAAAATGAAGAAAAGCATTCAAAATATCCTACATAAAATGGGAAAAGACATAAAAATCCAATTCATGAACAATGATGTAAAAATAGCTCTTAGGCATATAAAAAGATGCTAAACTTTACTTAAAGTAAGATAAATGTAAATCAATACTACATTGAGGCACTATTTCTCACCCATGAGATTGGCAAGAATTTCAACATTTGACTATATATTCTGTTGGTTAAATGACAGGGGAAAATAGGCACTCATACATTGCTGGTAAAAGTGCAAAATACAACTTTGTATTGGAAATAACTAATAATACTTTCTATGAATTTACGTTTTCACCAAGCAAAAAAATCTTTAAATGTTCACCCAGAAAGCACAACTTTCAACAATATTAAAACACATGTATATATAAAATTAATCATTAAGTAAATGTAAAATATTGGAATTTACATAAATATACATGCATAGGAGTTTTGTTAAATAAATGATGGCACATTTATAATGAAGTACATAGAACTGCAAAATAGAATGAGAGATGAAAAATTTTAATTCTATATACATTTGACTTTTGAACAACATGGGAGTTAGGAGCATTTATTCCCTGCTCAGTAATAAATAAATAAATAAATAAATAAATAAATAAATAAATAAATAGTATGTGAATAACTTTTGACTCTTCAAGCACTTAACTAAAGTCAGCCTTCAGCATTGGTTTCAAGACTTCCAACAGACACCAAAATCTGTGGATGCTCAAGTTCCTTGTTTAAAATGGTGTAGAACAATGCCTACAGTTGGCTTTCTGCATCTGCTGACTGAAACTACAGACTGAAAATGATATTTTGATCAACTATTGATTGAATCTGTGGATGCAAAATCTATGTATATGGAATAACAACAGTATTTATTGAAAAAAAATCTGCATTTAAGTGGACCCATGCAGTTCAAACCTGTGTTGATCATGGGTAAACTGAACTAACAATTGAAAATTTAAATTTCAAAAATGGTACTATTTAGCAACAGCAACTCATATAATATTTAGAAATAAATTTAACTGATAATATAAAGGATGTATATGCTGAAAACTACAAAACTGTGATGACAGAAGTCAAAGAAAAACCAAATAAAAGGACAGATATGCCATATTCATGGATTGCAAGGCTCAATATAGTTAAGATGTTAAATTTTCACCAAAATCATAAATAGATTTCATATAATAACAATTAAAATTTCAGGAAGACTTTTTGTAGAAATCAAGATGCTGGTTGCAAAATATATATGGGAAGGCAAAAGACATAGAATAGCCACAAAATTTTGAAAAGATTAAAATCTTAGACATATTCTTAAACTATAATGATCAAGACAATGGGATATTGGTGAAAGGACAGATACATTTTAAGAGCATCAGAAAAAAGAATTCAGAAATAAGCCCAACACATACATGGTTAACTGATTTTTATCAAAGGTGCCAGGTACATACAAAAATGAACAATGAATAAACTTTTCAACAAAGAATATTGCTTTCATATATGTGAAACAGAAACTTCAATCCATATTGAACATCATGAATAAAAATGAACTTGAAAGAATTATAGGACTAAATATTAAACTGAGAAGAATAAAATGTTGAGATGAAAATATAGAAGAAAGTCACTGTGACCATGCATTAGACAAGTATTTTTTAAGACAGAAGAAACACAAAACATTGGAAAAATTACACAGCCATCAAAATTAACATTCTGCTCTTTTTAAGACAAATAAGAACCTGAAAAGCAAAGGATAAGAAGAAAATATTCTCAAACACATATGAAAAACAAAAAGAATGGTGTCCAAGCTACATAAATAGCTTTCACAACTCAAAAAAGGAATGCAATTAAAAATGGAAAAGAAGACCAGCGTGTGCTCAGAGACACAGAGAGCGGGGAATGACCTTGCATCCTTCTTAAAATAAGATAAAAAAGAGACAAATGGAAAATGAATGACTTTGCTTGAAACTGTGGAGACCTGCCTTGGGAATAAGTGACTCAAAAACTGGAGACAGGCACTTGCAGGCAGAAACAGGAGCTGAGCATTTGTTTACCTCAGACAGATGCTGCCAATCACCAATTAAAGTGGTCAGAAAGTAAATAGAAATATTTAATAAACTAACAAAAGCTGAGTATAGACCAGTGGAAGAGTGTGAACACTTGGGAACCACAGATATAGGGCATTTTCCACTATCTTTTAAGCTTTTTCTTCAGGAAGCCCACATGATGTCTACAGAAAAGATCACAGCGAATCTAGAGAAAGCTCCCCACACAGTGCTGGCTGCAGGTGGCGGGCACAGTTACTGCTGCAATCCATCCAGACCTAATCCACTCCATCTCCAATGGAGGGAGAAAAAAAGACCTAAGTTGCAGGAGAAGTCACTAGTGGAATCCCATTGTAGTGATGGGTGTAGACATGAAGCCACCACCAAAACTTTGCTTGCAACCAAACAATCTCCCCAACTTCACACAGTAATAAGTTTTCACCTGTAGAAGGATGGGCATCAAAACTATAGCCTGAAGTGGGTGGGTACCTCCTGCAGTTGGGAGAAGGAACAGGAGTCATAATGTGCTACCTCTGGAAGAGAGGCAAAAACACTTGTGAAAGTCACATTCAAGAGCCAGTTTTACTGCACCTGTTTCACAACTGAGTCAGAAAATGTCCACTTTCCTTACTTCTCTCAAGCATGATAGCAAAGGTTGGATAAAAATGACTGTGGAATATAACTAAGGATGCTTCAAGAGACAAACTTTGCCTGGGGAGCAGAGCAAAGGGAAGATTCGAAGACAAGTGAAAAGACCTAAACAAAGTATGAGCAGATGAATTTTAAATCTCTGCACACTAAAAACAACAAACTCCACCACTGATAACCTAATCAACTTCAAACCCGGTATAATTCCTGACTTAGAATAACACAACTCCCCACACTAAAGGCCTAACAGAAGGAAAATTGTGCTTATTTCCAAGCATAAAATATATTTACCTCAGCATCTATTGTAGCTTACATGTTCATCTTTCAACCAACAATTTCAGAGACATACGAAAGGCAAGAAGAAATAGTCAAAAGATGCAAAGCAATCATTGGAGTCAGGCTGACATATGATACAGATGTTGGAACTAACAGGCAGGGAATTTGAAATAAGTATGATTAATATGTTAATGGCTCTAATGGAAAAGGTAAAGCAACATGCCATATCAGATAAGTAATTTCAGCAGAGAAATGAAATTCATAAAAAAACAAAGGAAATGCAAGAAGTAAATAACAGTAAGAGAAATGCAGAATTCCTTGGAAAGGCTTATCAGTATACTCAGTGGGGGTAAGGAAAGAATTTGGCAACATAAGAATAGAGCACTAGGAATTCCCCACACTGCAATGAAAGGAGATGAGGTAGAGAGAGAGCAGGAAATCATATACATCTTAAAACGATGAGCAATATCCAGTTTTCAAACACATTTGTATTTAGAATCACAGAAGCAGAGGAAAGACAAAGTAGAGACAAAAATGTTTGAAGAAGTCTTAGCTGAGAGTGTTCCAGAATTAGTGATAGAAATCATTCCTATTTACAATAGCCAAGTTTTGGAAACACCATAGTGTTCATCAGTAGATGAGTGAAATAAAAAATTGTGGTACATTTACACAATGGAATACTATGCACCAGAAAAAATGAAGGAATTTCTACCATTTGTGACAGCATGGATGGAACTGGAGAGAATTATGCTAAGTGAACTAAGCCAGTTGATGATGAACAAACACCATATGATCTCAGTTATAAGAGGAATTTGATGAACAAAATAATCTAAAGTTCAAAATAGAAGCAGAGGAATAGAATCATGGAATAGAATGAAAGCAGTAAGAGAGGAGGAAGAAGGTGGAAATAGTTTCAAAGAGGGTGAAGTTATTAGTCAAAGAACATATATGAAGGATTCATGGATGTGAACAACAGTGTGGGAATTGACTATGGATGTAGGGAGCGAGCTGGGTGGAGTTGGGAAAGGTGGAAAATTTGGACAACTGTGATAGCATGAACAATAATAAAAATAATAAAATAAAAACTTTAAAAGGAAATTTTAAACAAGGAAATCAAAGACACAGACAAAAAAAAAAGTCTTTAAGGCCAGAGGGCCTTATTTCCAAGCATAAAATATAAAGAAGCAATATCAGATTTCCATCTAAACTAAGGAAGCAAGGTGACTTTGGAATGCAATCTCTAAACTATTAAAAGAAAAAACTGACAACCCTTGCTTTTCAGATGGAGACACCAGAATGAGAATATCTCAGGATTAATTCTACTTTACCCGGACACCAGACAAAACAGTGCACATAACCTGCAAGCTGTCTTGGGTTCTCCTGGAGAATGCCATTGTGCACTGGTATGAGCAAAAAGAAGGGAAGCCCCTGAGATGACTCCTTTATGGCTCCATCAAGAATAACAAAGATGACAAGTGCAATCCCCATTTGGAGACTTATTAGAAAGATGACAGAATGCTTTATCTGATAATCAATAATGTCTTCAAGTCCAGTGAAGCCACCTATTACTGTACCTGCTGGGATCTCACAAAGTCAAAGAGTCACAGGGACCTGTAAAAAATCCTCTGCTACTAACCCTCAACTCCTGTCACACTGGAGCAACCACAACAGACCATTTAATGCCCTTAGTCTTAAGTTCATAAACTGTTGGGAAAAGGAGGGCTCTTAACACATATTCAGCAAAGTGCCCACACTTGAAATGAGGAAGCTGGGCTAGCTAAAGAGATGGAAAGTGACTAGTCCAAAGCTAGT
This sequence comes from Anoura caudifer, assembly GCA_004027475.1. Classification (NCBI taxonomy): domain Eukaryota; kingdom Metazoa; phylum Chordata; class Mammalia; order Chiroptera; family Phyllostomidae; genus Anoura; species Anoura caudifer. Next base: position 122,616 of record PVKU01004926.1, read on the forward strand.
TAACCACAGAGGTAGGGCTCCACTTAATGTTTCAGGTTTTCAGTCCAGTGACTGGTCAGTGTTGAATTTTTAGCAAAATTGTAATTCTTTCAAAAGGAAGTTTTAATAACTAACTACACTTTGTCTCCACAAGTGAGGTCCCCAGAATGTGATAAAGTCTGATATGTAGGCAAAGTATGTGACTTCCCACTGTTGGGAAGAGATAAAGGTCATCAACCTATGGACTCCAAGCTCCTGTCTCCAAGTCATTTCCCCATGGCTACATACTCCCCTTAATTTCTGGAGTTTCCTATCAGTTCTGAAATACCCAATAACTGGAATAGTTTCCTGGCATACATATCAAATATGTGGGCATGCGGGAAGTGAAGATTGGTTTATCATGAATATACTTGTAAATGTTTGCCAGTTACAGAACAACCTGCTGAACCAAGGTTCAAATTCCCCGATCTTCACTCTGACCTGATATCTATCCTAAATGCATGGTTGTGCACTTGGTTCCAAATGTGATATCCCTGACCTGTTTTCTGCATTGTTAGAGTGACTTGGGACATTTTCATGTCCAAAGTTATAGCAGCCAAACCTTGAAAATAACAACAGTTAACAATAATCTACACTATGACATTACAGTTAAAAACCTCTCTTCTTGGATGTCTAATAAGTATCCCAAACACAATTGTTGATGCCAGTCTCACTCCTTCACTCCAATCCCCACAATTTGTATTAGTTTTCTCCATACACTTTCCTGTCTCGGGAAAGGACCAAAGTGTATTGTATCACTGAACAAAATGGCTAGGATATTTTTTGAAGTAGATGGTGTTCTCTTGATTTTCCATATCTTTTGCTTCCTTTGATAATGAGAGAAATAGAGATGAGGAAACCTGAGGATTCTTTAGACCTTTCCCATGATATGAAATCTGATCAAAGAGACAGGAGTCTCCAGGAACTGTGGTTTCACCCGCCAGAAAGTAAACCACAAACCCAGCCAACCCCAGGGTCACCACCTAAGACTAGAATTAGCTTTCCAGACAGTGTCCCAGACTAAACCCTTAAATCCAGTGCAGAGAACTCCCACTCCTTATTCTCTCAAACTTAATACAGGTTTAGAGACTCTATTTATTTTCTAGCCAACATGTGCAGGGCAATCAGCAAGATCATGGCAGATATAAGCACTTAATCCAAACAATGTGTATAATTTGAACTGTGTGGTCCAAATGTTCTCAGGGACACTTTACTCTTCTAGTGTATCTAAAGGACAAGTTAAAAGAAGCTAAACTGTAGAATTTCATTGGATATTCCTCCTAAACTAGGCCCAGTCTTCACAGATTCTTTTGCTAGTTCTTTGCACTGCCTAACCATTGCTTTTTAGGATAATCAAAACAATCATTTCACCTACTTTCTACTCAGGATGATACTTCTTGTGATTCTCAGAAAGTAACATCCAGTATCTCATACTTGACCACTTGAAATACAGATCCTCTAATTATGTAGACCTGGAATAGGCCTGGAAACTGTCCCTGCCACACACATCTTTCCAGCTCCACCCAAGAAGTATGAAGTACTTGAAAGAACAGGGTTTGGGATATTGTGACCTTGAAATCAAATCCCTGCTCAGTTTGAAATCCCTAGCTTTCAGTTCCCTCTATGCCTTTAAATAGTAATAACCACTATATTGGTAAAGCTGAATAATTTATATGCATGCTTAATTCAGAGCAGATCCCACATGTGTGAGTTTCCCTTTCTTTTACTACTAGAGAACACAGAGCCAATTCTTGTCATGTCAGAGCAATGAGAAAGGGGAAGGCAGATTTGGGGCTAAGGTACAGTGTTCCTTTTCAAAGAACAATCTTTTTTTCACACAAATGTGACTTTCATGTGTACCTGTTCAGAACAGACAAGCATATCTTGTTTGCAAAATAGAAACAAGTGCTTCACCAAACATGTTTTCCTGTAGATGCTGTATGATTTAAGAGGTATTTGAAATGCACATAATGCCATATGAAGTACCCAAAGTATGAAGAAGCCTGAGAGACTAGAAGCTCTTTCAAGTTCGGAATGAAGACAGCTGGTATAAATGCTAAAGGGAAGAAGCTGCTTGAAAGTGAAATGACCTGGTCTCTGCTGGACATGGCCCTGAGTTTTTTCAAACAAGTAAACACAGTACTTTCTAATGATCTGTTGTACCTTAGAGAAACATGTCTGATATCATGAGATCAAATACCATATGATTTCAAATACAAGGGAACCTAATAAACAAAACAAACAAGTGTGAAAAATAGAACCAATGACATGGAAATTAAAAAACAAACTGGCAGTGACCAGGGGGGAGTGGGGAAGGGGATAACAATGGAAAGAAGGTGAAGGGTCAAGTTGAGGAAACTGTATAAAGGACCCATGGACAATGGAAGAAGAATTGAATGTGGGAGCAGGGATTGAGCAGGTCATGGGAGAGCTATGGGGGGAAAATGGGGACAACTGTAACTGAACAACAATAAAAAAATTAAAGGAAAAGATCTACCTTGTCAAAGGTCTATTCACTATTTTTTTCAAAAATTTTTTAATTATCTCATGTTTATTCTCTGTAATAGCATTTAAAATCAAGTTATCTTGCCCACCCCCAATCCTAAACCACAGAAAAAAAAAGAATGTTGTCATAATTCTGGTTTGAATTGCAGTTAATTTATATATATGAATTTAGGAAAGATTAGCATATTTATGGTTTTGAGTTTTTTCTTCATAAATATGGTACATATGTATCATTTATTCAGGTTTTATTTTATGGCATTTATAAAATCCTATACACTTTTCTTCATAAAGTTCTCATATTGTCTTGTAAATTTAATAAAATATTTTATAGCTCTTACTATCTTGCATTTTATCACTTCAATTCTTCATGGATCATGAAATATATACAACTCAAAGCTGCAGATAATTCTGCTCATGGTCTTGAAGAAAAAGAGGACAAGCTATCAGAAATGAACTGAGTGTACTACTTACATCTACAATAAGTGCAAAAGGTATTTGATAGCTCTAAGTAATAATATAGTTATAAGTAATAATAACTTGAAATGCTCAATGAATAACAAATAATCTTTAAAAGTTAATTTTCACCCAACCCCCACATCCTCTCCCATTGTGTTGGGTTAATTTTCACCCAACCCCCACATCCTCTTCCACTGTGCTGTGAATGCACAGTTTCCCACCAGGACCACGTCACAGCTTCATTCTCAGGGACAGAGGCAAAGTTTGCTCATGGGACCCAGGTCCAGACCTGGATCTGACGTTCACATGGGAGTCATCAGGATCTCTCCTGTCTGGGGAGACAGATGGACAACCGTTGTGTACCTGCAGGAACACTCTACTGCTTCTGACAATTTTTGTTCCCCTGACCCAAGATAAGAGGCATAAGATTGCAGAACAACTTCCAAGAGGATTCTTCTTTCAACATATTATAGAACTGAAATTTGTTTTTGAATTTTAGTTTAAATAAGAAATCTGTTACTTTTATAGTAGATAAAATTCCACAAATCTCTACTTTTATTCCAGGAACAGTAATATCATCAAGAACTTATTGTCTCATTTTGCATTTCCTGGTAAACAATCACATTGTCACATGATAGAAGTGCTTTTATGAAAAATGGAGAGTTTTGTTCACATTTATCAAATACATTTGTGTTGGCAGATTTGTATTTTCAGTTACTTCAGAGGTTCCTCTTTCAGAAATATTCCAAACTGCTAGAGGAGCAGCCCTGGTGTTTCTGAGAACAGAAGGAAGGGCCTTCCCTTTGATGCCATCTCCCAGCAGTTTCACACAATTTAATACCTGGAAGCAAAAATTCTTAATTTTCTGAGTACATTTCCTGGTAATTAGGGAAAGTAGTTGGTTGACCAGTTCAGCTTGATCTCTTCTTTTTCTGCTCTTCTCTTTTCATTTTCTATTAGTCCTTTTCTACTTACTGCCTTGATAGAAAACAAACATCTGGATCAATTTATCTGAGGAAAACTTATAAACCATCAGATGCCACAAAACCTATGTTTAAGGACTTCCACAGGAAGCCAAAAGATGGAATGGCTTTTTTTTTTTTTTTTTTCATTGCTGGTCACCTCATGAAGCTTAGGAGAAGGTGAAATTTCTGTAAGAGTTGTAACCAGTGTGATCTCTCAGGCTGGATCAAGATATTTGCAGGAGGGACAAAGCTCATAGTAATTCCCCCTGGTAAGTAACTTTTGTCTGTGTTTGATGCTATTTCTGGTAGATGCTATTTAGATAAAAACAATTTATAATCACCCTAATCTGTATGCCACATTCTCAGCCTCAACATATGAGGAGCAATTTTGCAGCTATTGGTCACTGTATATGGAAACAACCCTACTTTGTAAATGTTTTATCTCCTTCTCTGCTTGTCAGCTGATTGAAATTCTATTCTTAGAATACACACACACACACAAAAAAAAAGGATAGATTCAAGCTAGAATTAAAATATGTTCAGTACCATGTCTGTAACCATTGATACAGGCTATGGGTTTAAGATGTTTTCCTTGTAGATGGTGTTTTAATTGACAAACACATTTATCATCAATATTTTGAGATAAAACATAGTGCTTTATTCTTTCAATAACCTGATAAATTATTGGTTTATATCTCATCCCTAACATACATGCAAAAAACTTAATTCATACAATAAATGAGTACAGAACATCACAATTTATGCTATCACTAGTATTGTTATACTCCCTATAGAGATGGACCAGTTTAAAGGAACTATTAGCCTAATAATGATTTCACCTCCAAAATCTAGGAAAACAGTCTACATGGTTTTACATCCTCATTTGTTCATTCATTGCCTCAGCAAACACTTACAGAAGACAGTTTCTGTGCTGAATGCTTGGAGATAAAAGAATGAAAGACATAGTCCCAACACTCAAAAAGCTTACCATCTAGTACGGGGATGTCAAACTCATTTTCACCAGGGGCCACATCAGCCTTACAGTTGCCTTCAAAGGGCTGAATGTAATTTTAGGGTTGTGTAAATGTAACTACTCCTTAACAGTTAAGTGAGAGCTCAGCACTGCCGCCAGGTAGAAACAAGGTGCCAGGCCAGAGGAAGCAAGGTGGAGGGCTGGATTCAGCTCACTGGCCTTGTGTTTGCCACCTGTGATCTAGTAGATCAGATTCTGGCTTGATTGGGTCCTGTTTTCTTTCACCTGTGGATGCCATACATGAGGAAGGTATTGGGTTCATGAGTTGTTTACTCTCTTAATTCATGTAAGGGTTATTGGTTATGAAATATGTATATTTTGTTTTGTGAAAGAATTTTAAAAATGGCCCAGACTATTCCATTAAAGAGAATGATATTAGTTAGTTTTTACTGAGGGCTAAACACCACATTAAATAGTTTTATTGCCTTATCTAATTCCTCAATAGCCCTGTGCAGGGATCCTCTTATGCACATTTCATAGATAAGGAAACTGATGCTAGAGTAATTCAGTCAATTGCCTCAGGTCACATGACAAGTTACTATGGCAAAGTTTAGGATTTAATAGAGACTTGTCTATTCCAAAGTGCATGGTCTGGACAATAATATGATATTGGAAACATTAAGTTATGTTTTTATTTCTGAATATTCACTCTTCCATGGTCAGAGCATTTAAATGGACTCTTTAATTGACTACTTAATTAGTAATAGTTCATATTTTAAATTACTACTCTTGTGTGAAATCAATGCTTCTGCTTCCTTCTCTCCACCCTAAAAGATCAAGTAAGTCATATTGAATGTGCATTTATTAAATACTTCAAATATGATTCTTAGGGTATTTCTATAAAATGACAAGATATTTTGATGCCATTCCACACAATCTTGTTTCTATATTGGCATCAAATTTGCTAGAAATACTGTAGTTGGTGAAAAAACTAAATCGATTGTACTAAATTGCATTATTAACTAAATTGCATAACTCAGTTCAGCCTTTCCCCTCATCATGGGACAGCTGCAGAAATACCAAACCATATAGGGGCCTCTGATAAGCAACACAGAAGGTGTAGTATATGCCGGGAACTGTAAGGCACAGTGGCAAACACAAGGCCTGCTATCCAAATCTGGCCCTCCACCTTGTTGTATCTGGCCTGACGCCTTGTTTCTACCCAGCGGCAGTGCCAAGCTCCTTGCCCCTAGTTAAGGAGTAGTTACATTTATACAGTCCTAAAATTATATTCAGCCCTTTGAAGGCAACAACAAGGCTGATGTGGCCCCTGGTGAAAATGATTTTGACACCCCTGCTAAGGGTAACATGTCCAAAGGAACAGTCTTTCATCAATAAATAGCTTAATAGATGATCATTAAGAATTTATATTCTGTAACAACTCATTGGTCTATCAGTAGGAATTGAAATATAAAAAAAAGGTATTTTAGGATTAATCGATGTTATATTTCTGTATTGTCTATTACCAGTACTAGCTTTAAAGTTAGTATCAACTAAGATTTTAAAGTAAATTTTAAAGAAATTAATTTATTTTAATTTGATATCTTGTGTAAGTATTATTTTTTGATCAAAGCATTGTATAAGAACATCTTTTACTATGAGAGGTTGCACAAGAACTGAAAAATAAGGCAACTCCTGCTTGGTGAGGGATAATTTTGGGAAAGAGAACCTCACCTATGATCTGCCACATTCAGTCAGTTTTTTTCTTTTACCTGAGAATGTTTTATTAATTTTTCACATTTACATCTAAATTTATATCTATAAATACAGAGTGATTTTAAAATGATACCTTCAATTATAGCCCAGTAAAACAGGGTTTATTACTAGTGTTTTTCCTTTCTTATTTTTATTGTTTTCTATTACAGTTTTCCCAGTTTTCCTTCCATTGCTCTCCCCTACCCTGAGCATCCCCCACTTCCACAATCAATCTCCACCCTGTTGTCCATGTCCATGGGTCCTTTATACATGGTCCTTGACGAGACCCTTCCCATTTTTTTCCCCAGAATCCCACTCCCCTCTTCTGGTCACTGTCAATCTGTCCCTTGTTACCATGCCTCTGGTTCTATTTGCTCATTTGTTTGTTTTGTTGACTAGGTTCCACTTATAGGTGAGATCATATGGTATCTGTCTTTTGCCACCTGGCTTATTTCACTTAAAATAACATTCCACTTCCTTCCACGCTGTCGCAAAGGGTAGGAGTTCCACCTTGCTTTCTGCTGGGTGTATTCCACTGTGTAAATGTACCACTATTTTTGATCCACTCACTTACTGATAGGCACTTAATCTGTTTCCAGCACTTGGCTATTGGAAATAACTGTGCTATAGAACATTGGGGTGCATAATAGGTTCTTTTGAATTTGTGTTTCAGGATTCTTAGTGTACAATCTGAGCAGAGATCACTGGATCAAAAGGCATTCCATTTTTAGTTTTTTGAGGAAATTCCATAGTATTTTCCACAGTGGCTGCACCAGTCTGCATTCCCACTAACAGTGCAAGTGCACTAGGGTTCACTTTTTTTCACATCAAGCCAACACTTGCTATTTATTGATTTATTAATAATAACCATTCTGACTGGTGTGAAGTGGTATCTCATTGTGCTTTTAATTTGCTTCTCTCTCGTGGCTAGTGATGTTGACCATCCTTTGATAAGTCTGTGGGTCCTCTCTATGTCCTCCTTGGAGAAATGCCTGTTCACATCCTTTGCCTATTTTTTAATTGGATATTTGTTTTCTGGTGTTGAGTAATATAAGTTCATTATATATTTTGGAGATCAAACCCTTTTCCAAGGTATTATTGGCAAACAGTTTTTCACATGTGGTTGGCTCCCTTTTCATTTTACTGGTGCTTTTTTAGCTATGCAGAAGCTTTTTACTTTGGTGTAATCATATTTGTTTATTCTTTCCCTTATATCCCTTGCCCTAGGAGATATATTGGTGATAACATTGCTACATGGGATATCTGAAATTTTACTGTCCATGTTTTGCTCTAGGACTTTCATGGTGTCACATTTACATTTAAGTCTTCTACCCATCTTGATTTTATTTTTGTATATGGTGTAAGTTGATGATCTAGTTTCATTTTTGCATATGTGCTTGTCCAGATCTTCCCAGTCTGTTTGAATTCCACCTGTTTTTCATCCATATCACAGAGCCAGAATTTGCAAACATAATCTCTCAGCTTTCATGTCATTTTTCTTGTAGGCCTTGTTAAACTATCATCCCCATAGGCAGAAAAAGAACAAGGTGTAATGCACAAACTATTGGTTATATCTTTAAACTGCTTGTTTCCAAAATCCGTTTGAGAGACCTAAATCAAAGTTGTAGTCAGACCATGAAACAAGAATAGAAGATCAAAAGCACTACAGAAAGCAAAAGAAAGGAGGCTTGTAATTATCAAGCAAGAAGCACAGGGTAAAATGTTACACTCAAAGGTAGGAGAGTTATGTCAGTTATATTTCAATTTTCTAAAAGTGATTTTAGAAAAAAGAAAAAGGAAATTCTTTAGTGGAATACATACTATTTATTAATCAATAAAATGAAACACCCCATGTTTTCAAACATGTTTTTCCCACCCTCTATAAAATTAGAAAACAATTTCAATGCATGAGTCCTTTAGAAGGAAAGTGAAGTAAGGTGAATATTGTCTTCAACATCCATTGTATAAAATGGAAGAAATGGTCTTTATTCAAACTCATTTTACACTACCATTATGTCAATGCTACGGGCATTATAGAATTTGATGTCATTCACAGATGGTAGCCCTTAGCAGATAACATCAGGCAGGTTACACTTTAGCAATCTAAAGTGACAATAGGAAAATTTGAGGACAGGTGTCCTGCCATGTCTCTTGTCATTCTGACTTGAAGGCCACTGACAGGAGCTTCAAGATGAACTTTCAGTGTGAGCTGGACAGATTGTCAGTTTGAGGCTGAAATCTGGTGAACGTTTGGAATGCAAATAGATTGTGCTGTTTGTTGATTGGGGAAAGAGCTATTTGTTTTGGACACCACAAATGAAGCAGCTGTGTATACAGCCCTCATATCATTTGGCTTTAGCCAATCTTCCTTTTGCCTTTCTTGGGAGATCAGACAAGATCTGGTGGTATAGCCAAAGGCTCCCTTTGATTTTCTGAATGCTGGAAATGCAGATAGACAAATGATTATGTGCTCATTAAATGTGTAAAAGACATTTTTCCCATGGTGATGGCTTTGAGAATTCCAGACATGTTAGAGCAAAGTGGAACACATTGCCAAGGATTTAGCTACAATCCCAAAGTGCTGAATTCCTACTGGTAAGTGTAAAGCCTTTCCCCATGAGATTAAAAAGTCAGGTGGAGCACAAAGTCATCACCATTAAATGGTTAATAATTATTATAATCCTTTATTTCCACAGCATTTTTAATCAAATTACTCTTCAAATCTTATTTTTTACCTCACTAGCAGTGATGTTGAATTGATATACATTTGCATCATTGTTTTCAGATAAATAAAGCACCAAAAATGTTAATTTACTTTATTGGCTCAGCCACAGAACTTGTTACAAATTGAACCAGAAGCAGAACACTGATCCCTTGATTTGCAAACCATCATAGTTCCACTAGAATCTGAAAAACTCACAGAAGCTAAATTAGTCTAAAGTTTTTGGTACTGGTTGAATCACTGTGGAAGTATGATAGAAAAATCTTTGGTGTTGGAACAAAATTTGTCACAGGTAGGTATCAGAAGAATGTAATTTTTCAAAATAGTAGAGGGAAGGCAAGAAACAGTTAATTTGTAATAACAGAATATTTAGGTAAAACAGGAATTGATGTGGATTAGATGTAGAAACCATAGGAGAGATTGTAAAACAAATCCTAACAGGCACATATAGACAACTTTGTGTGTTTATCATAGCTGGATTCAGCTTTTTTGTACACCTGGTCTTGTACACAATGCTCATGTATAATGTATACAATTATCATGGAAGTGTTTGGCTCAAGGACTAAGTTTATTACTATAGGTGACTTTTGCGAGTTGACACATTTCCATTTCTGATGGTGGAATGATGTTGTGAAAGAGCCTGGGCTTTGGAGTCAGGATCACATGGAGCTCTGGCTCCACTACTTACTACTTATGTGAACTTGGGGAGTTATTCTTTTGCCTCAGTTTCATAATTCATAAAATAGGATAAGTGTGCATCCAGAGGGGTTGTATGAGAATTGACTGAGATGGTGTAAATGAAGTACTTGTACATAGTCTAACATATAGTAGGTGCTGAATAGGTGCTCCCCCAATTCAAATGTAAAGAAGAATTGTACCCAGCATGAAGAGTTTGCAGCCAATAATATTGACAGAGCAGAAATTCCCCAGAGAACTCATGTGCACTTCTCACTACTCATGAAAAAATGAGCCTGGAGGTATTGATTTAGTTTTACCACCACTTTTCCCTTACTAGCAAGAAAAATAAAATTAACATGTGTTTGTTTATAATTCTTATTGTTGGTATGTTTGCTTTCAATTGTAATCCACTTTAATCAAAATTATTTCTAACACCAACATTTATTGGCCTTAAATTTCATAGCCAATAAGGTTTGGCTTCATAAAAGCTTAAATTCATACAGAAAATGGTCCATATATAAAGTAAATCAAATATATTTAGAAATGTCATGAGTTTTAAATTCACATATAAAAATAAAATAGCGATTGTTTGGCGGTGTTGTAGCCGAGCCTTCACAGTGACTGAGTAGGATACGAGGAGGGCCTTTGTTGTAGCGGGAACGTGATGCCTGCCATTTGAAATCCCGCTCTGGAAGCCGCTTTAACACAGTGATGGATATACATTGGAAAGGTGCTGGTGCAGATATTTTAACTGCTTAAACTCACAGCATCCCAATGAACTTGGTATTAATAACATCTTCACAATATTAAAGTGTCTGCACAGATATATTTGTTAAAACTTATTTGACCAGGGAGGAGGAGAGAAGATGGCGGCATGGTAAGAGGACGTACATCTCTTTGCCTCCCACACATAGGTCTTAAACCGGGACATTTTTCAAAGCAGCACAGCAAACAGACACCAGAAACACAGCATATTTGAAAACAGATTATCGAAAATTGCAGTGGACGTTGAAAAACCGGACGGTAAGGAAAGTACTCCGGTGGTGCAGAGACCAGGGCGGGGGCTGAGAAACAGGGCCAGGGCTGGCAGTAAGTCTCAGGGGAGGGAGCTGGGAAATTCGCTCCCTTGACAGCCAAGCAGGGACCGGCCACTCCAGCATAAACCTGGTCGCTTGAAATCTCACAGACAGGAGCTAAGATCTCATAGCCCCGGGAGAATCGAACGCGGGAGCTGGAGCTCGCGCCTTTGTCTGCGCCCACACGACATTGAAAAACCAGCCGCTCCCTGATCAGCCAAGCAGGGACCCGGCAGCTCCTTTGTCTGCGCCCGGGCAACATTGTAAACAGCTGCTAGGGGATTGGTGCATCAGCGCGCCCAGGGAAACCCGGCACGACAGGGCGTGCAGTCGCTGGGCACCATAGGGATTGAACCGTGTTTGTGGGACAGTTGGAACCTGTGCAAGGAAGACTCAAGGAACATCAGGGCTTGTGGGCGCGTGACCACAGTTCGAGCCTGGGTCCCTGGGCAGAGAATCTAGGGACACCTCTGAGGACAGTAGGCCAGAGAAAACTGAATGCTGAACAGGGGAAAAATAAAAAAAAATAAAAATAATAGGGTCACCCCTCGGCCACTACAGTCTTCATGACCAGAAAAATCAGCTTGGCAAGATTGATAACAGCAAGAATTAGCGGTTTTGGTGTTATTCGGTTTTTTAATTTTTTTGTGGGTTTTTTTTCTCTCTTTTTCTCTTTTTCACTATTTTGATCTCTTTTACCCCTCAACTCCTTTTGGCTTCTCAATACTTCTTTCTTGTTTTACTCCTTCTTCCTTTCTTCCCAAGCTTACCACTCCTTCCTGTCTTTTTTCTCTTTTTCATTCTACTTTTCATTATTCTCTTTTCACTTTTTTATTTCCTTTTCCTTCTTTTCTTTCTTCCTTTCCTTAACTTTTCTCTTTTTTAAACACATACAAGTAAGACAAAAACAAAACAAAACAAAACAAAAAAAAAAAAACCTGGAACTGTGGAAAGACCAGAGTTGGCCCCAAAGAAGGGGCATTTCAACAGCTGAGACACTGGAAGCAGTGAACACCAGGATACCTGAAGGAGATAACACCATT